>JAFEMH010006040.1:0-137966 GCA_022495995.1 Adenophora triphylla var. japonica
CTACATACTTTTAATTGTCTCTCGCAATCAACACGCTATTCTCATCTGATCAATATGCTAGATATTTATTGATGGTAGGTTAGAGAAAACAATATTAATAGAGATAATATATTGATGAGATATATATTTTTCATGTACTATATTATGAGGATAAAGATCCTTTATATAGTTGCTTGGTCACATTTACAATCTCACTAAAATTGTAATAGATCAGCCTTATTCAACAAAAAAAAAAAAAAAAATTGACATATCCTGTTTTTTTTTTTTTTTTTTTGAATGTATATATGAAATGAAGTATAGTTTTAGTATCCTTAAATTGCAGAAGGCGCAGAATCCAACATCTCACACTAATTAAGTCAATATTTTATTTATAATTGCTGTATCTTAAGTACCCTTATTTCTGAAGGTCACCACTAATCATAAATATCCTAACACGGACTTAATTAACTATGATCATCATCTGATAAAAGAAATCTTTCCTCGCTGATAAGTCGCCGCCACACCTTTTTTGGGTGGGCGCACAAATTATGAAAATGGGAGGGAAAAAAAATATTTGTGAGTGTGATTTGAAAATAGGAGAGAGAATTAGTGGAGGGAATAATGAAATTATATTATTGTTGTGAGTATTAAAATAATGCTTATGAGAAAGAATGAGTGGAGGAAATAGTAAAGATTCTTTGCCAAAAAAGGAAAGGTGAAGGCTTGCGAGACGGCCTTTTGGGTAATTAGTGAAGCTTTTATTGAATATTTAATTGAAGCTTTTATTGGGTAATCAATGAAGCGGTACAAAACTGGAGATTTTAGGGTTCTCTATCTTGGTGATGATGAAGCCGTTGAAGATCCCAGGTAAGGAGGATGTGATGATGAAGACACACAATGGGAGTACATTCTGACTACACGGCGTGATGCATGTTAGGATTTGAGGAGAGTGATTTACGTGGGACGACTTGACGGTGAAGGGTATGATGTTTCTTTAAATTTGGTGGGTCTTGGGGAAGTCACAAAAGGGGCTAAGGTGTTGGCTCGTGGGGTTAAGGGGAAGATGTTATACTCTACCACTTTACAATGTCGATGTTCGTTCCCAGGTGGGAGCAAGAGGCGAAAGAACTAGAGCTGTTGGTGTGAAAAGGGAGACATCAAGAAAGCAGTATGTTGGGGGGACACAAAGTTGATCGCGTGGTGTGGATGTCCGAGGGCCCTAACGAGGGAGAGCGGTTTCGAGACCAAGAGAAGACGTCACGAAGAAGCAAGGTGTGTCCAGGGTTTCAAGGGAGCTACAGTGCGGGGAAGGTGGAGTGCGGAGGGAGAAGGGCGAAGTTAGACTTGCGAGGGAGAAATCAAGGTAGAAGAAAGGCTGATTTGGGGAGGCAAAGAACAGTCTAACGCGGAGAGGTTGAAGCGTCGCTTGGTTTGACTCGCCTTAGTACTTGAGGAGAGGAGAGGTAGTGTCAAGCCAATATGGATGAGGGGAAATGTGTTCGAAGGTCATTACTTTCCAGTGGTAGGAGTTGATGGGTGTTCCTATGCTTGTTAGTTTAGTCTTCCGGTGGGAGATTGTTGGGATTGGAGTCCTAAGCTATGAGGAAAAAGGAGTCTAAGTCGGAGGAGTTCTTTGAAATCAAGAAGGAAATTCGGGAGGACTTTGCAGGGTGATGGGCGGCATGAGAGGGTGTTAAGGCGGCCAGCCCATGAGGAATGAAAGTCGATTCGTGGATTATTCTTCTTGGGCGACCACCCATGTTGTGGTGGGCGACCGCCCACGCGTCGGGTGGAAAATTCTGCAACGAGATTTTGTTTCCTATTTTTGATTAGAACTCTTCTTAATATTGATTTAGGGTTTCCTTGTATTACTATATAAGCATACAGTGACGGCCTAGAACAGATTAGTAAGTTGTAGCAACATATTATTAGAAGGAGACTAATAACATATTTTTGGCTTGCAAAGGATTGCCCCCGGACGTAGTTCACGAGTTGGTGAATGAGACCGGGTAAACAAGCTTCTTGTGTTCTTGTATGTGATTGTTTCTTTCTTGTATGTGTGGGTGTGTTGATTTCTTTATCTTGATTATTGAAAGCGGGGTATCTCCAATTTCACAACATATCCGTCCCAAGGAAGCTTCTGGATATCCAGGAAACCTTATAGAACAGTGATATCCAAAATCAGAAATTTGGCCTTGGCCTTCCCTCCTTTGCCCCAAATCTTTTTTTTTTTTTTACAATATCCGTTCCAAAAGCTTTTGGATATCAATATTCAATGTTCTTGATATCCAAAACCTTATGAAAAGTGATCCATAATCAGAAATTTGGCCTTGGCCTTTGCTCCAAATCTTTTTGTTTGGATATCCGTTCCCAGCTTACGGATATCAATATTCAAATGTTACTGGATATCTAGAACCTTATGAAAGTGATATCCAGAATCGAAACTTGGCACTTGGCCTTGGCCTTTGCTTCAAATCTTTTTTACTGGATATCCGTTTCAAAGCTTACGGATATCAATATTCAATGTTACGGATATCCAGAACCTTCCTGAAAAGTGATATCCAAAAATTTAGAATTTGGCCTTGGCACCAAATTTTTTTTTTTTTTTCTCGGATATCCATCCCATAGCTTCTTGATATCCAGGAACAGCGTTCTCCATAAGTTATGAAAAACGCGTTTCTCCAGAGGCGGAAGACTCTTTAGCAATAAACCCTTTAAATAAATGAATATACTTTTAATAATAGCCATTTTAAAATCTCATCAACAATTCACAAGACCCGTTTGCCCGTATCTCTCTATTTTTTCACAATTATGTTATTTCACCTTTGTGTAATTTCAAAAATTATAATAAATTGATTTCTACTCAAAATTTTAAACTGCAATATTACTTAAAATCAAAAAATCAAAAAATAATATGCAACCATTCCTCATTAATCATATACGTAAAAATTAATTAACTTCAAACAATTTATATTTAAGATATGATTCAAAATTATAAAAATAAGAATTTCATTTTTCACTTATAAAAATTGAAAAAATCATTTTTTATTTTTCAATGATTATTTGTATGATTATACAATTGTGTGATTTCACAATTATTTAATTTCACAGTTATATGATTATTCAGTTGTTTTATTTTTCATTTTTCACTTGTAAAATCATTTCTCAATTGATTTCACAGTTGTATAATTTACACAGTTGTGTGAAATCACACAACTAATAAATCAATTGAGAAATAATTTTACAAGTGAAAAGTTAAAAATGACACAACTGTGAAATCACACAACTGTGAAATCATACAATTGTGTAATCATATACAACTGTACACAGTTGTATAAATCATTTCTCAATTGATTTCACAGTTGTATGATTACACTAATTTACTACTCCCCCGTCCCATAATAAATATCACACTTTCTTTTTTGGTATATCTCAAAATAAACCTCATGTTTCTAATAATTAAGGAACTAGTATTAGTGCATTTTCACCACTGTACAAGCAATGTACAAATAAGTACAGCACATTTCATAAAATCATTTTTCACAGTTTTTTAAAAGGTTTATGATTTTACAGTTGTTTAATTTAAAAGTTATATGATTAAACAATCGTGTCATTTTTCACTTATAAAATTGTTTCTCAATTGATTTTACAGTTGTATGATTTTTTTGGAAGTTTTATTTTGCTGGTAGGGGCAGGGGCGGAGCCAGGAATTTCCTGAGGGGGGGGGGGGGCAAGATTACACGGGGGTTAGGGGACAGCGCCCCCTAAAAAAATTTTTCGGCCAAATCTCCGGCCAAATCCCTAATTTAAATCTCATGCCAAATCTCCGGCCAAATCCCTAATTTCCGTCGAATTTCGGGGATGGGGGGAGGCAAAAAAGGCGAGAAAAGGCAAAAAAATTTTTGCCGCATTTTCGCCGGGGGGGCAAGTGCCCCTCCTCCTCAGCTCCGCCCCTGGATAGGGGCTCACTTTCCCTTGTTTCCAATTCCTTAGAACTCACTTTAGATTTATGGATCTCGCCTAAGCTTTTACGAAGAATAATTTGGGATGAGTGGTCTCATGAAATTATTCTTTTTTAAATATGGGGGTCATACCCCCTTCACCAAGCCTTGCCTTCGCCACTGCATGTTTATTTCACTTATAAATAAATATGAGATGTAATGTCTAACAATTTTGATTCTAAACAAAGATGACAATATTTAACTCAAATTAAGAGAAAAAATCGAAATAAACAAATAAGATCAGCAAAAGTTCCATAACTTTGAGAGATTTAATGAAGGGTAATATATTAGATTTTATTAGGATCTAATAAAGGGGGCAATCAATGTCAAAACAATGATGATAATAATCAAATACTTCCTCCTCCTTCTGTCACTAAATATTAAATGAATGTCAAAAAGAATATGTTATTGATCAAAAGCGAATTTGATATTTTTTTTAGATATTCATTTAATGATAAAAGAAGTAAAATATTAGATTCAAAACAATTAAGACCAAATTTCAAACATTTTTTTAATATTTATTTAGAAACTAAGAAAATTTTATTTAGGGTTGTGAGGTTTTTGAGGGAAGTTTTTGCAGTATCATTGTGACATACTCCCTTCGTCCCACATTAGGTTACCCGTTTACTATTATTGAGAACGAAAAATAAGGAGTGAATATATATAATGTTATTAAAGTAGGTGTTGTGAGTGGATAGGAGAGAGAAAGTGGGGTAGAGAATAGTAAGTGAATAGTTGTTGTGAGTATGACAAGTGGGTCCCATAAATAAAGAAGTATTAAAAATTATTTTTTTTAGGAAAGTGAAACTTTAAAGTAGGACGCCCAAAATAGTAAAATGGATAAGGTTTTATGAATATATATTTATATCATTTATATTGTACTGAACCAGAACAATGGGTATATATTTATATCATTTATATTTATACTCCCTCAGACCTATTACACAGGGAAAAAAAACTCATTTTGATTTTGCATTACAGAAGGCACAAACTCAGTAAAAAGGAAAATTTTAAATACTTGTTTATTAACTTATTAACGGGATTCAATTGTTATACTCAAATCATCTAATCACTTAATATCTCATACCTCACTTTTTTTTCTACCTGACTTTAAATAATCAAAACACTTACTTTAATATACACTTTCCTTAATTTTGATATAATTTATTTTATACATTTTGTAATGGGACGAATATGGTAAGTTAATTGAAAATATGACAGTCACTATCTCTAGGCACGTTCCTTGTGATTCACAAGATCAGAGCGAAATCATATGAATGTAGGGGTGTTCACGGTTCGGGTTGGTTCGGTTTTTGGCAAAATTTTAGAAAATCAAGACCGGACCAAATATTTCGGTTCTGTAAAAATTTAGAACCAGGACCAGACCATTACATTATAGGATCGATCCCATCAGTCCGGTTCTAAAGGTCCGGTTCCACCGGTTCTACAAATTACAATATAATATAATTTTTTATAATAACAAAATCTACAAGCAAGCATATTTAAAAATCAAATAGTTGAACAAAATCAACAATTAGAGTAAATATGAATTTTTTTGGACATTTTGGGACGGAGAGAGTATTACTTTTCTTTTACTAAATGAACAAAATGAATAAAGATAAATACAACTCGAAAGGAGGGGAGTTGTGGTGATTATGAACAGAGGAAAATAGAGATATGAACCATTTAATCATTATAATCACACTATAATAACTAATCACACTATAATAATTCAAGGATCTAGGAACATAAGGTGTTTTGGTATACATGCTTGTGCAACATCAGGTGTTTTGGTTTTGGTTTCTTTGGAGAGGGTGGATAGTTAGTGGGTAATGGGTAATGTGTTTTGCCGTATTGGGGTAAATGCCTATAAAAGGTAAAAAGTTTATATATATATATATATATATATATATATATATATATATATATATATATATATATATATATATATATATATATATATTCTCGGTCGGTCAGGCTTAGGTTCGGGACCGCGTATATTTTTTTCAAAACCAAGACCGGACCAAATAATCGGTTCCATAAAAATTTGGAACCAGGACCGAACCAATACTATTTTTTCGGTCCAATTTTTACTTTAGTCAATCCGGTTCTACCTGATCAGTCCGATTCCTCGAATTTTTTGTACGGACCCTATATGAATGGACGATGGGGCAATGAAGAATCAACAATTTTTATCCGAATGAAAATTGTTATTCATTAGAAAAATTAAATATATTTATAGTTTATAAGGACTATATAACACCATTCTCAGCACCCCTCTCCCTTCTCTTTCTCTCTCGCGTGTAAATTCTAAATTTTTGTTCGTCCTTTTATCTCACAATCTATCATAAATTTCACCGTAGAAATTACCAATCTCAAATTGCTATGCACTTGTTCCTATTCGTATTATAAATACTATATATAACGGCAATTTTAAATGACGGAATTAAATAACCGTTAGTATTCATTGATTTTTAAGGAAACTCCTTGTTGTGTGATTTCAATTTAGGTTATTGAAATCAATAAATAAAAATTTCTATGTAATTTTGAGCCATCAATTTCAGTATTTTTGGAATCATTTATTTTTCTATTTTTGAATCAGTTTTTAAGTACATGGAAATTTTAAGGATTCTATACTTATTTCATGTTATTTATGATTGATTTTAAGAAATTAATTCATTATTATAGTTGCTTGTATATTTCGAGATCCAAATTAGGGTTTAAAAAATTCCTCAAATTTTGTCTAACCTGGTGTGTATATATACACATATATTAATTTTTAAATTTTAGGTTACAATTTTTATGCTATTTTTCTGTCTATTATTTTTCGGCTGTTGTTTAATGATATTTATAATCATATTATAAATAATAAAGTAATTTATTGTATTCCAGCAAATATTTAAAATTCTAATTTGAAAAATTACTATTTTCCCAAATTTTGTAAAATTTATTTAATCATCTATTTGAATATTTTATTTAATTGATTAAATGTGAAACTATTTAAATTCAAAATTGTGAAAAGAATATATATGTATAATGCTTCAGTATTAAACTTATGAAATACTCCGATTCAACATTAAAATGTGTTTAGAACGTTTTTTTTTTTAAACCACAGTATTAATTGTTTTAATCCTCAGTTGGTTTAAAAGTAAAGGTAGTAATCATTTATTGCATTGAATTTTAAAATTAAATGACTTTAATTACCAGTTCATAAATGCTCAGCATGCTAAAAAAATTAGTCACATAATTAATGTTGCATTTATTTAACATGGACTAACTTCAATAAAAACCAATTAAAATGAGAAACAACTACAATCGTTAGATAACAGAGAAATCAAGGGTTCATATTAGAAATTAATTGGATAGAGGCGGTGATATTTTTGCAATTAATAGGATAGACGAGTACAAAGCTGTAGAATGTAATTTGACTTTGCAATTCAAAACTTGTCACGTTATTATCCAAATTTTCCTCTAATTTCATAATTGAATATCTTAATATCTATAAGTCGAAAAATAAATCCAATCATTTTTTACCGAAAAAATTCAATAATTTTTAGACTCGCCTTAATTAATGTCTAAATTCAATAATTTTTTACTGAAAAAAATAATTTATTATCTATTTTATTATCGTAAAACTAAATATTTCAAAAGTGGATAAATAAGAATATGTATGGATCTTTAATGAGTGATAGTTATTAATAGCTCACGTTTTTAGAGTGTATGAAACGGAAAGGTGAGGCTCGGCCTCTTATTAATGAGTGATGGTTATTAATAGAACGAACGTACAAATAATTCTGGTCCTCGTAATCTCGTACCAATTCCAGTTTTCTGGTAGGGACTGTAATCACAACATGACCTCTTGTTCTTTTTCTGCTTCACTGTCATTAGCTGGTAGGGGCGTAAGCGGGGCGTAAACTTATTTGAAAGGAACAATTAAATGGTGGGGTCGGTTTTTATTTCATTTTATTTTTCCATTAATCTAAAATAGAATGGAAAGGTTCGGTTTAATGGTTAGTGTTAAGAGCTGAATGGTTTGTGTGCGAAGCCAGCGCAGTTGCTAAACCGTTTAGCTTTGAAACTACGAGCTACTGAGACCGAGCCTACGAAACCCAGCTACGAAATCGAGACCGGACCAGCTACGAGACCGACCTACGAAACCGAGCTATGAAGTCAAACCAAACCACCATAAACCATAATCCTAACCATTCATTCCAAATCAAATTAATCCCTACCTTTAATTTATTTCAAAACCCTAAAATCTTTAATACATTACCTGCCTCTTGGAGAACTTTCATTATATCTCTTTTTCCTTCTCTCTCTTCCCCTTCTCTCTCTAAAGTAGATCTCACCATCGCCGCCTCACTCACCGTCGTCGCCTCTCACCGTCGCCTTCTCTCTCTTCCCCTTCTCTCTCTAAAGTAGATCTATGCTTATGACAATGAGTGCATGTTTTAGCATTTGTTTTGGGATCTATGCTTATGACAAAATGTAATTGTAAATTTGTTTGGTTGATTAAACCAGTTGAGAAACCGAGCTAAGCAAACTAGCAGGTTGCTTTGTTCGGTTCGATTTTTTTTTAGCTCAGCTCGGTTTGGAATTTTCCAGACCGATCTTACTTGATTTGACTCCTAAATTTGTCCAAACTAAAGCCGAACCATTTACACCCCTATTAGTTTGGAAATAAGAATCTCTATTTCAAAGGAACAATTTGGTGGGGAACCTCTTGTGTCTCTATTTCATCTAAATTTAATTAAGTTAAGCATTAAAATTAAAATAGAATATCTTTGGACCTGACCTGGTCCAGAATAATGGTTATATATTTGTATTTATATTTCTAGCTGTAAGCTATTTGAATCGTATACACAGATTGTATAAGTTAATTGAAAATATGACTGTTTCTAGTGTTTCTTAAGATCAAGATCAGAGATCTGATCTTGATCTAGTACAATTTTAGTGAGATTGTAAATGTGAATAATTGTGAAGAAGATCTTTAAGTTCACCTGTGCAAGTGAGCGGCCGTCCGGGTCTTATGGGCGACCGCCCCATCACCAGTTTCAAGCAACGTTAATTCTTACGTGTACGTGTGGGCACACCGCTCGAAGCCCAAGTGGGCGGCTGTCACAGAGCAAAAACCAACGACGCCAACTTTTACAGTGAGGGCGACCGCCTTGCAGTGGGCGGCAGCCAGATCAAAATCAAACAACGTTGAAGCTTCTGTTCATATAGGCGACCGCCCAGGTCCCAATGGGCTATCGCCCAAGACCAAAATCTGACAGGATTTAGTTCCCAAATTCCGTCTGTTTCCTATTTTTCTTTCCTTTTGTTTTGGTTTTCCTTTTCTAATTAGAACTCTCTTAGCCAGAATTTATTTGTAACATATATATTGACAAGATCATTAATGATAATTCAAGTTTTGGGAAAATCATAATTTGTTTTCCTACATGGTATCAGAGCGACATCATACACAAGTTTGAATCAATGGCGGGGAACGATGCTATCGTCAATAATCCCCCTAAAATTGAATATAATTCTCCGTTTTACATTGGTCCTCAGGATAGGCCAGGAGATTTTATTACTCATACTCATTTCAATGGTGAAAACTATGATGATTGGGCTAGTGATATGCAGACTGCTCTTGAAGCTCGCCGGAAATTTGGTTTTCTAGATGGTACGATTACTCGACATATTCTTCCTTGCACCACTTCTGATTGGAATACTATTTATGCCATGTTGATTTCTTGGATCATGAATACTATTGAATCCAACGTTAAAAGCACTCTCTCGAAATTTAGAGATGATAAACGTTTGTGGGACTCTCTTAAAAATCGATATGCTGTGGTTGACAGTCCACGCATTCAACAATTAAAGGCTTCTATTGCTCGTTGTGAGCAAACTAAGGGCATGTCGGTGGCCACTTATTTTGATAAATTGACTGGGTTGTGGGAAGAACTCCATAGTCATGAACCTTTGATCAATTGTACTTGTTGTGACAACTGCTCGGCTGCTCAACAACATGCGGATCGCAGAGACATAGGCAAGCTTCATCAATTTCTTATGGGTTTGAATTTCGAGTATCATGCCAATACTCGCACCAATATTTTATCTACGGATCCTCTCCCTGGTCTTGATAGGGCATATAAATTGGTGGCTCAAGTTGAGCGGGTTCGTCTTGCCAAACCTGTTCTTGAAGATATGGTTAGTTTTGCTGTTCGTACTGGTGGAGCTTGTGGTCGTGACAAGCCTAATAAATCTCATCTCACATGTACTCATTGTAAGAAGACGGGTCATGATAGTATCACATGTTTTGAATTACATGGATATAAAGATTGGTGGCTTGAGCAACTCAAATCCAGTGCTCACGGCGGTGGTCGTTCACAAAATGGGCGAGGTAGGGGTTCTCCTCGCGGAAGCATCAGATCTACAACGACATCGGATCGTGGGCCTATTAATGTTGGTGCAGCTGCTGTAGGATCTCCATCGGTGGCTTCCTCTTCATCGTTTACAGCTGAGCAATGGCAGGCTTTGGCAAGCCTTGTTGGTAATTCCCAAATGTCAAATGATCGTCTTCATGGTAAGTTTGATTCAACTTCATGGGTAATTGATACAGGTGCTTCAAATCATGTAACCGGAAATGCCTCGTATCTTCTTAATTCTCGGACTATACCGGCTTGTCCTGTTGGTTTGCCTAATGAGTCATCAGTTTTGACTCATACGGAGGGATCCGTTCGTCTGACGGACACCATTACTCTCTCTCTCTCTCGTGTTCTTTTTATTCCGAATTTAAGCTGCAATTTAATTTCAGTATCTCAACTGTCTGACGATATTCATTGTACTATCCAATTTAACTCATCTATGTGTGCTATACAGGACCTGTCGAGGAACCTGATTGGAATGGGTGTTAGGCGGGATGGACTCTACTACTTTCGCGACACAACTTCAGCATATAATGTCTCTGTTACCGGTCGCCCACTTGCACAGGAACCTCAGCATCATCTTCACATGCTCAACTTGAGGGAGGGTGTGAAGATGATAATGAGGTTCCTGTGCAAGTGGGCGACCGCCCAGGTCTTATGGGCGACCGCCCATCACTAGTTTCAAGCAACGTTAATTCTTCGTACGGGTGGGCGGCCAGCGCCAGTGGGCGACCGCGAGCAAAACCAACGACGCTGAACTTTCTCATGTGAGTGGGCGGCCGCGGCCAGTGGGCGGTCGCCCACTTGTACAGAACTTTCGTTAAAAAATATGTATAAGCCCCTTTATCGTCATGGACCCTGGACGAGTTTCCTACCTGCCCCGGTCTCGGCCCATAGTGTCTCTATTTCATCCAAGTAAATGGAATAAAAATGTCTATAAATACATTAGCTAGCGTTCCATTCCACTTGAACATACTCAGCTCTTAGCTAATAAATAATCTCGTGTGTGTCAAAACTATGTCTGCTAAACTCACATTAACAACAACTTCTCATCCTTCAATCCAAAATGTTGTTCGTCCCTTGCCAATTTCCCTCCCAGTGTATGGGGATCGTTTTCTTATATTCACCCCTATTAATAAGGTACATCTAATTTCACCTATATTCTACTTCTAATCACATAACTTTCCTTCCTATATACTACGTTAAACTTTAACTTAATAAAGTTTCATGTTAATATAAATTTATTATACTAGGCGAATTAAAAATAAGAGTCCAAAGTATAGGGAATTTTTATACTGCAGAGTCTAGTTTTTAGAACGTTTTTTTTTTAAACCACAGTATTAATTGTTTTAATCCTCAATCTATAGTATAAATGAGGGAAGGGTGATACGATATATGAATAGTCTGTGAAATTTTCCATTTCTTGTAAATACATTTGTCCTTTTTCATTTTCTTGTTAAAAAAAAATTTAAATAAAAAATAAAAAAAATAACCCACGGGCATGTACTAGTTGTTTTAAATGTAAAGGTAGTAATCATTTATTGTATTGAATTTTTAAATTAAATGACTTTAATTACCAGTTCATAAATGCTCAGCATGCTAAAAAATTAGTCACATAATATTTCTGGTCCTCCTAATCTCGTACCAATTCCAGTTTTCTGGTAGGGACTGTAATCACAACATGACCACATGTTCTTTTTCTGCTTCACTATCATTAGCGTTAATGAAATAAGAATCTCTATATATTTCAAAGGAACAATTTGGTGGGGAACCACTGTGTCTTTATTTCATCTAAGTTAATGGAATAAAAATATCACTGTTACTTGCTCTATAAATACATTAGCGTTCCGTTCCACTTGAACATACTCAGTTCTTAGCTAATACATAATATTGTGTGTGTCAAAAACAATGTCTGCTCAACTCACATTAACAACAACTTCTCATCCTTCAATCCAAAATGTTGTTCGTCCCCTTGCCAATTTCTCTCCCAGTGTATGGGGGGATCGTTTTCTTATATTCACCCCTATTAATGAGGTACATCTAATTTCACCTACCTATATTCTACTTCTAATCATATAACTTTTCTTCCTATATCATGTCTTTAATTAACCGCTACTACGTTAAACTTTAACTTAATATAGTTTCTTGTTAACATATTATTTATTATACTAGGCGAATTAGAAATAAGAGTCCAAAGTATAGGGAATTTTTATACCGCAGGGTTTAGTGTTTCATTTTTGACGATTAATGGTTCTAAACTTACAAACCATTGATATTAAGGTTTTTTTTTTTTTTTTTTTTTTTTTTTTTTTTTTTTTTTTAACGGAATCATTGGTAAATATCGTTATATAATTGCAATTTAGTGTCTGAAGATATCAACTATTACCAAATAATGGTCTGAAGTTATCGATTCTTAGCAAATAAAAGTCTGGTTTAGCGATTATCTGTAACACTTTCATCCAAAAAAAAAAAACTAACTACCAACTTTTTGTAAGTTTGGACTCTAAATCGCCAAATATAAAACATTGTACCTCTTGCAGTCCAAACACCCTAAACTTTGGAGTCCTATTTTGTAATTTGCCGATTTATAATAGATAGGTAAACTATTTTTGGCCATTCCACCTATATATTCAATAACTTCCGCAAATTTTTAAATAATGCAATTTACTTTTTATGGCAATATAATAAACATACTTTCTTAAAAGTTTACAAATAATGCTATGTACTAATTTGATAACTTAGTGTCAAATAACTAAGGCAATGTTCGGCGTCAGCAACACATTAGCACCACATGTGGTTCAACGATAGTAACCTGCGCTACCGGGGTTCTGACGTGTCGCTTATTTTTGACGTCATAAATTTAAAAACTAATGCGTTGCATTTTAATTTGTAAGCATTTGAGAGATTATATTGCATATTATGTTGTCACTAATTTAGTGAGAAGTTGCGCATGCATCATGCCAAATTTTGAGCACAGTACATTGCATAAACCATTAATTATTCACGAAAATCTATGGGAGAAACGTGTTTTATAAGTGCGTTTTATGGAGAAACGGGTTTTTCTCACACACAAAAACACGGCCGCGGACTTACTCTCTCTAAAACTCACCCTCTCTCTAGACGCAAATCGTCTTACCAATCGTCGGCGACCCAAAATCCATCCTTTTCTACCTCTACCTTCAACAGACTCCATCTTTTCTTCATATCGGGTGATTCAATGACATTTTGTATTTTATTTTGATTTTCTTCATAAAGTTCACCTAGTTTCACCTTAATCTCCGATCTTTGTAGATAGATCCACGAGACTCGTCAATTTCGGCCTCCATTCGTCAATTTTACGCTTCAGTTCTGATCGATTTAGAACCTCTGCGATGATTTCATCTATTTCCTTCAATGGGTCTCTTGCGTTTGTAATTTGTTCTCTTAATTTTTCAACCTCAGCTGCCAACTACATCTGTTATTACAGCGATTATTAGAGGGTTTTGTTGATTGGATGCTCATGTTTATTTTATTCCATTTGGTGGGTACTGCTTACAAATTCTCAGCTTTCTCATAGTTGCCAAAGTCAAGGCCGGTTATTAGGCTGTGCAAGAGGATCTCTTGCACAGGGCCCCATTTTCTTGAAGGGCCTCAAATTTTGCATTTTTATTTTTTAGTCGTTAAAATTTGTAAAAATTATTTTTAAAATCCTAAATTTCTAAAATAATAAATGCATAATTTTGTATAGATTTAATTGTTATTATATTTTATTCATTCCATAATAATTGTTACTTCTTTTCTTTGGGCGTTCCATAACAAATGATATTGTCCCAAAATGTGAGATGGAGCGAGTATAGATTTGTGCTTAATTTTTAAAATATTGCGGGCCCAATATTTAATTTTAGCACAGGGCCCCTATAATTATTGAGACGGGCCTGGCCAAAGTTGTTCCCGTCATTTTGTCATTTTGAAAGTTTCTGGATATCCAGAACCTTTAATTTGAAAGGATATCCAGAACCTTTTGAAAGGATATCCAGAAATTTATTAAATGTTTCTGGTTATTATTTTGTAAGTTTCTGGATATCATTTTGTAAGTTTTTGGATATCCAGAACCTTTTGAAAGGATATCCAGAACCTTTTGAAAGGATATCCAGAAATTTATTAAATGTTTCTGGATATCATTTTGTAAGTTCTTGGGTATCATTTTGTACGTTTCTGGATATCATTTTGTAATTTCTGGATATCATTTTGTAATTTCTGGATATCATTTTGTAAGTTTCTGGATATCATTTTGTAAGTTTCTGGATATCATTTTGTAAGTTTCTGGATATCATTTTGTAAGTTTCTGGATATCCAGAACCTTTGAAACTGATATCCAGAATATTTGGAAAAACACGTTTCTCCATAACTTATGGAGAAACGCGTTCTCCAGCAGAGAGCCTCTTCTTAATTATTCTATTTTCTATTGCAGGTGAAACGTGCAGAGGAAGAAGAGATGGCGAACGAGCTGAAAGAAGAAGTGAGAAGGCAGCTACATGCGGTTTCCTGTAAGCCATTACAACAGCTTCAACTCATTGATGCAATCCAACGCCTTGGCATTGCTTACCAATTTGATGAGGAAATAAAGCATGCCTTGCACACTCTATATGGTCATGACTCGAATCAAAACAATGACTTGTATGCCACTTCTTTATTGTTTCGCCTCTTGCGACAACAAGGCTTCAATATTTCTTCAAGTAATATAATCAAACATTGTTTAGAGTCTTTTTTTTTTTTTTAATTAACTATAGTGATAGTTATAACTTTTAAATACATACATTTCATGATTTTTCTTTCCATTTTCTATAAACAGGAATATTTGAGAATTTCATGGACAAGGACAAGTGTGAATTTCGGACATCCTTAATTGATGATATTGTCGGGATGCTAGCCTTATATGAAGCTGCACATCTCAGGGTGCACGGTGAAGGCATACTAGAGAGAGCACTTTCTTTCGCTGCGAAAAATCTTGAGTCCGCGTTGATGGAAAATTTGATTAGTGATCCATTAAAAGCTCAAGTACAGCATGCACTCAAGCAGCCTATACGAAAAGGGTTGACGAGATTAGAAGCCATCTATTATATACCTCTCTATGAACAAGATGATCTGCATAACAAGAGTTTATTAAAGCTTGCCAAGTTAGATTTCAACTTACTGCAGTCATTGCACAGGAAAGAGCTAAGTGAACTGTCAAGGTACTTTACTCAACAAATTTTGTTTTAACTACTGCTACCCGGCCCTGTTCCAAAATGAATGTCAAAACTAATTTCAAATATGCTATTCATCAAAAAATCAAATCTAAATTTTGTTTGGACTTTCATTTTGCGACGGAGGGAGTATATCAGTTGTCAAGGTATTTATATATGAATATCTTGTTTTAGATGGTGGAAAGACTTAGATTTCAAGACCAAGCTACCATATGCAAGAGACCGCTTGGTTGAGTGCTACTTTTGGATGATGGGAGTTTACTTTGAGCCTCAATATTCACGAGCCAGGAAGATCGTAACCAAAATAAGCGCCATAACATCTATTATAGATGATACGTATGATGCCTATGGTACATATGAAGAACTTGAGCTCTTTCATGAAGCTGTTGAGAGGTTTGACACCAAATATAAACTTACTTACCTTCATACAACATAAGCAGTGGCGGACTTACATTATACTCCGTATATAAACTTACTTGCCTTCATACAACATATGCATATATATATACTCCCTCTGTCCCGAGTTAAGCTTCACCATTTTGGTGAGGCACAAGAATAAAGGAAAGTGATGAGTGGAAAATGAGTTGAGAAAGGAAAGAAGTGAGTGGGTATGACAAGTGGGGCCCACAATTTAAATGTGTGAGGGGAAAAAGTTAGTGGGTATGACAAGTGGGGCCCACAATTTAAGTATGTGAGAGGAAAAAGTGAGTGGGGTTGACAAATGGGGCCCATATTTATTTATTACCATTTTAGGAAATGTGAAGCTTGTAACGGGACGCCCTTTTGGGTAATTGGTGAAGCTTAAACGGTGACGAAGTGTAACGGGACGCCCTTTTGAGTAATTTGGTGAAGCTTAAACTGGGACGGAGGGAGTTTATATATATATATATATATATATATATATATATATATATATATATATATATATATATATATATATATTCTTGTTTTTTTCCTCTCGATATATATCGATTGATCGATTGTGACCCGAATACATATTTCCCACTTAACAAATTTTGGTAAAAATACAGATGGAATACTAAGAGTTTGGACATACTCCCGGACTACATGAAACCTATTTACCAAGCACTCTTAGATGTATTTGAAGATATCGATGACGAAATAACCAAGGAAGGGAAATCATACCGCATCTACTATGCGAAGGAAGCGGTAACTGTACACATCCCTCCCATAACTATTACTCCCTCCGTGTCCATGAATGAATGTCCAAAAAAAATTTGAAATTTAAATTTCAAATTTTTTTGGGACGGAGGAGTATATTATGTACTTTATTTCATCCATTAATCTCGATGTTTCCAGTATATCCATAAAATAATTAATAAAGAGGTTTAAGCTGATTGTTATTTTCTGGCTATGCCTTGGGCTTTCAGATGAAACTGCAAGTTAGTTGCTACTTTGAAGAAGCCAAAAGATTACATGAAAAATTCATACCAACAATGGAGGAGTACATGCCCCTCGCACTCTTGAGCTGTTGTTATCTCCTGCTTTCGACGTTATCTTTTGTCGGAATGGGAGATATTGTTACCGAGGACACCATGAAATGGGTTCTCAGTTTCCCTACACTGGTTAAAGCAGCATCTACAGTCAATAGGCTAATGGATGACATTGTTTCTCATAAGGTACTGTTGTACTCATAACAAAATAGTCTGCCAACACTACAACTGATTATAAATACTATAATTATCCAAAAATAAATACGTAGAGGATAAATTTAGCTTACGTTTACGCAGATGGAGCAAGAAAGAGATCATATTGCCTCGGGTATTGAATGCTACATGAAACAATATGATGTTTCGGAGCAATATGTATATGATCTTTTTAACAATCTTGTTGAGGATGCATGGAAGGATATAAATCAAGAGTCTCTGGTGCCACTAGACGTTGAAAGGCCTATTGCTGAGCGTGTAATCAATCTTGCGCGAGTGATGGATGTCTTTTACAAGAATGAAGATACTTATACACATGTGGGAAAACTAATGAAGGAAAGGATTATATCTCTTCTTGTCAATCCTGTTATATAGTTTTTAACTAAATGTTTTGCTATCTATAATTTCCATGGTTTTCATTACAATAAGCTGCAAAAGAATATATGATTGTGTCTTCATGTATTATCCTTGTCAAAGGGGAAATTATCGTATTTAATTTTCTTGTTCAATTTATTTTTTTTTAATTTTTCTTATTTTCGTGTATTCTTTTACTCACTTGCAATGTTTATTAATTTTTAAATTCTCTCTCCTCTAATCTTCTACCTACTTTTAGTTATTTAATCATTTTTCTTGATATCGACTAACTCATATTTTTTTTAAATAAGCATGCAATCCTAGAATATGAATCTTACTCTAGGACGAAAAGAATATAAGATATGTAATATGTATGGTCAACTAATCGCAAAATTCTTTCATTCCTCGCTTATCTGCGATTACTCGTGGATGGGTTTTGTGATTTGCATTGGGTTCTCTTGTCAATAGAAGAGCTCATGGTGTCGCTCAAAACGGTGCGCGGAATACTTGTATCCGCATTGTTAGAACAAAGTCATAGAAAATAGCAATCACAACACAACGATATACATGGTTCACCAACTTGGCTACGTTCACGGGCAAAGAAAAAGAATATTATTATCACTTGAAAATGAAAATAATACAATCTCTAATCTAGTGCACGAATTTTGATCACAAAATTCTTGACTGTGCAAACCCAATATATAGAGAATAGAGCAATTGAACATCTTAACCCTATAATTATTGATATGTCTATCACACTAAAATTACTTATGATTGTTAGGGAGAGGGGAGTATTTATACAACCCCTATTCCTAACCCTGTAGGTTTTACAAATCCTGCGCTGAAAGCTCCCGACCCAGGCCCAAAACCCGTTAAGCACAGGCGTGTCCTTTGGGCAGCACGGCCGTGCCAAAGTTCCTGAGACTTGGTGCGGCCGCTCCCCTTTACTAGAGCGAATGCTCCCCTTTCTAGAGACTTTTGTAAGGGCGTGTCTTGCACCCTGCACGGCCGTGTCCGTTATTCAATGATGCTCCAGATTCCTTGGTTTGGCACGGTCGTGCTAATCATTAAGCACGGCCGTGCCAGCTAGTTGTAACAGGAATTACTCGTCATTACTTGTTCAGTCCCCAAATTTAGGGGTCCTCAACTTAGATGGCATTAAAACTAACAAATATCCAACTTGACATCTAACCTCCAGATCACATAACCAAAACTCCCCCTCTGCCTCAAATGTTGTCTAACAGCTGCGAACATTTAGCAAGTCCAAGCAATGTTGGAACTTGCTAGTTGAAATGGAATTCGTGAACATGTCAGCAGGATTATACGCATTACCCACTTTTTTCACCTTGATCCACTTCTCATTTCTCAGAAAATGATACCTCACATCTATGTGCTTGGTCCTTTCGTGATGAATTTGATCCTTGGCTAAAAAATTTGCAATCAAACTGTCAAAAAATATTATAGCTTGATCCAGATATAACCCGAGGTCGCTGATCAAACCCTTTAGCCATCATATTCCCTCCTTAGCCATATTATCTAGATCTACGGCTTTCACATTTGTGAATTGATCAAAATTTGTGCTATAGATTAGAGATTTGTAATCTGTGATTTACAAGTGATAATAATATTTTCTCACTCTGCCCGTGGACGTAGCCAAGTATGTGAACCAAGTAAATTCTTGTGTTCATGTGTGTGGGATTTGTGTTCTTGATTGTTTATTATTTGGCAATGTTCTTAGAAACTGGCATCAAATTTGGTTGGTGAAGAAAGATCCAAGTGTATTTCGCTGCAGAAGAAGATGGGTTCGGGAACAGAGTCACCGATCAATAAGTTTAATGGGAAGAATAGTTTAGTCCTTAAAAATTCAAGATGAATGCCTTGTTGAAAAGCAAGTGTTTTTAGGCTCCAGTGGCTGCTATAATAAGGAATCAAAAATGCGGTCCAAATGGAAAAGCAGAAGTAGTTCAAAGAGCTGCTCCGATAGGAACAACAGAAGGTACGGAGAAGGATGCGAAAGCAGCATCAAAGGAAACAGCAGATTTCATTGCTCTAGATGAGAGGGCACACTCCAAAATCATCAGATCTCCGGATGATGATATTCTAGTTGATATTGCAGATACTGATTCTGGAGGAACTTTGTGGTTAATGTTAGAGAGCATGTTCTTGACGAAATCTCTGACCAACAAGTTGTACCTAATGCAGAAGTTGTTTGGTCTCTGTATAACTGAAGGTACGCCCATTAGCGATCATCTAGATCGATTTACTGCTATATTACTTGAACTGCGTGATATTGAAGTTAAAGTCGAATATGAAGATGCTTCTCTTATTCTGTTGGTCACCTTACCACTATCATATGAGGCATTTGTGTATTCCTTCATTAATGGTAAGGATACAGTTACTTTGGAAGAGGTTAAAAAAATTTCAAGACCAAAGATCTGGGTCGCAAGGCGAGTGGTATATCTACAGAATCTCAGTCAGCAGGTTTGGTTGCGGAAAGCAAGGGTTTTTCAAAAAGGGGTCCAAGACCTAGAGATGTCTGCAGTTACTACAAGCAAAAGGGGCACTGAAAACGTGAATGTCCCAAGTTAAAGAAGAGCGAGCAATTTGGGTCAATTGCAGATATGGCAGATAATGATAAGGTGGACTATGCTCTAGTGACCGAAGAAGACAAATGTATGAAAGATACATAGATTCTTGATTATGAGGCTTCTTATCACATGAGTTCGCGCGGGAAATGGTTTGCAATATACGAGGAGACGGAAGGTGGCGATATTTATATTGTTAATGATTTTGTTTGCAAGTTAGTTGACATGGGTTCCATAAGGGTGCGAACTTCGAGTGATAAGTTTTATACGTTGAACAATGTTAGACATTTTCCTGAAGTAATTAACGTCGAATCTGATATCACTTAGTCGGTTAGAAAAGATGAGATACAGTTTCAAAGGTGAAGGTGGAGCAGTAAATGTTTGTAAGGTTTCGAACGTAATTCTTAAAAGAGTAAAACAAGGTTTCTTGCACGTCCTCCAAGGTTCTATGTTTTTGGGCTCGAGTGTCGAGGATCATACAACAGAGGGTATGGTAGAGACATATCTGAAGGAAGCAAGTTGTATCGCTTCGTGTGGGATGATGGAAAAACAGATGGAGCAGCAAGTTACTCTAGGTGTAGTTGAATTGGGCAAGCCACAATTAGTAAGTCAACACACAAAATCTGAAATTAAGGAGTTGATATGATCATGGAAAAAGATATTTGGGTCTACACCAATTATATATTTGAGGCCCAATACTACAAATACGGACTAAAGGTCAGGAAAATATGCCCAAGATAGCATAAAGGCATGTTGGCGACTTCACTAAGAATATTAGCGGGAAACTAAGCCTAGCGGGAAGCCCATTAGAGGCTATCTCTAATTGAAAATGATTTAATCTCAAGGCTAGATCTCGCATAAGGATGTTCATGTCAGCGACAACAACAAAGGTTGTAGCCCAATCATGGTTGTCGCCTAGAGGCGACATTTGGATCAGCAACTGTAATCCAGAAGCAGCCAAAGACGTAACATTTGGGCCCGCAAAATCTGTTATAATGATGAACTCCCTGTCAGGAAAAGGGTGGCATCACCACCAATTTTGAGTGCTCATGCACACCCAATGTAAGGACGACATGTGGTCAAGAGCATGTGACATGCACATGACATGAGGGAGTATATAAGTACCATCAGAAAACAAATTTAGTAAGTCTCAAAGTACATTTTGCAGTATTTTTCCTTGAGTTTTCATTGTACTTTCTCTTCTTGAATAGATCTTATACTTATCCTCACGTCGGAAGGGCTTTGCCGCCGAAAAAGCCCCCGGCCTAGTTCACGTGTGTTTTGTGTGTAGGAGACCACAGAGAAGAAGCCTGAGTATTCCCTGCTGGGCTACTCATTTTGGGCCTGTGCAACCATTTTCTGTGGCACATCAGGAGTTAAGGAGAAAGAGGCCTTTGCTAGGGATTTCGTGGGTTATGTCACTTCGTGTGTTTGGGTTGACGAGATCCAATGTCAAGTGGATTCGCCTAATTGTCAGTTATGGCAACTTTGAGTGCCTACTGTAGTGGTACATTTGGGTGTGTTGAAAACACATTTGTGTGCTCGACGAAGAACAGTTTAGGTATCCAGGGAAATACATTTGGGTGTATAGAAGACATGTATGTTTGCTAGTGGGGAAATAGTTATGATGTACACAATTTGGTTGTACATAGTACAAGTTTTTGGTGTTCAATGTAACATATCTATATATCTGAGGCGGAGGGAGGGTTTCGATTATTTGATTTTGAGGTTTAAAGTTAAGGTGAAGATTCGTTAGGTTTAATGTCTTTGAAATTGGGAACGCAAAATTTAGTGAATTAAATTAGCAAATAAAAATAATTCCTGATGTGAAACAAATACTGCACAGTTGAACTGTGATCAAGGAGAGGACAAAGCAAGTGCCCACATCAAGTGGACACCTGTTTGTTCGCATAGTAAGTTGGCACATGAAGTGCTCACTTGCATTGTCCAAGGCAGCACGCAGCAGCAAGGATGGCCGACAGATCTGGGCCTTGGATAGCTGCTTGGGCCTTGGCAATTGGCCTTGTTTGGCCGAGGCAGTTGGTGTCCTTATACAACAAAGGATCTTGGATTCGTACCATATTGGGGTTAGGTAATTAGGAAAATATAAATACTTTCTATCTCAAAATAATTATTGACAAATTTTCCCTTGCTGCAATATTTACGGCTATCCACCTTTTATATAGAAAAGAAGAAATTGATATTTGGTAGGTTTTGGTCTGCTGAGTTTGGGATTTTCTAAAGATATGATCAACGGTTCATATTAATGATAAAGAAATAAATGCTCCCCATTCGCGGTTCAGCCGTCGGTTTCATGGTTCAATTTTGTGGTTCGGTTTTGTGGTTTGGTCTGAATCGGTTTGATTTGGTTTGGTTCAGTTCAAAGGGGCCAAACCGCAAACCAAATTTAACCATATAGTTTATCA
The DNA here is from genome assembly GCA_022495995.1 of Adenophora triphylla var. japonica. NCBI lineage: Eukaryota > Viridiplantae > Streptophyta > Magnoliopsida > Asterales > Campanulaceae > Adenophora > Adenophora triphylla. The sequence goes on from JAFEMH010006040.1 coordinate 22,651, forward strand.
GTTTTTGAAACCAAGCTAGACCATTGATGTTGAAAAAAAGAATATAATATCATATACCACTTTTGTAAAGATGTTTCACATAAACGAATTTATTTATACTCTTTTAAAGATGTTATAACTTATTAGTTATTATTCAAATAAAATAAAAAACAAATAAAAAGAGAAATAAAAAGCCAAAATCTTGCAAAAAACTAGTTTTTTCACAATATAAAAAAAAATAGTTTTTAAATACTAAGTCTAACAAATAACAGTGATGAACAGTGCTAAATACTAGTTTTTTCATAACATTTTGAGAAAAATTAATTTTTCACAAGACATGCTCGGCCCAAATCATAAAAGTCCCAAGCCCAATTGAAAGTGTTTAAAAAATAAAATTCAACTAACCCTAAACAACCTTATCCATATGCCGCCCCATATCTTATCTCTCTCTCTCTATATATATAACCGGTAACAAATCTACCTCCGGCTGTAATAACGCCGAATGAAAGTCCCCTCTCTCCTAGTTTCTTCATTTTGACTACACTTTTATGATTTCCCTGAAGATTTTTCTTGGCATGGATCGACCTAGTATCCAAAATGAATGGCTTTCGAAAGGCCGTTAAATTATGACATATTGTTTTCGATAAATTCTAAAATTCTCAAATCTTTTATTATTTTGTTCCATTTTACTGTAAAAATTAAGCATTAATATGATATTTTATCTCAAATCGCCTCTTAATTGAAGCTTTGTTGTTGTTTCATCCACAGTATTTCTCTATTTACCATAGACTAATATATTCAACCAAGCACGATTAGTTACTAAGTACAATAATAGGTAAAAAAAAAACATAGAGTTAAAGATAGAATGATATATCCTTTTGATTTGTTAAATCTAACACATTGAAGTATTGAATTGGAGCAAATCTGATCATTGTTTGAATTTAAAACTTGAGAAGCAAACGGGCTTTTGCAAAATTAAAATTGATACTCTTCTATTACAGTTTGTCTCAAGAATAATGTCCGAGTAAATGAATACTTAATATTTAATAAAATAAATGTATAAATAATTGAAAGGTCCTGTTTGCTTAAATCAGATTAAAGGTTAGGCAGTTAAGGTTTTGACAGCTGGGGTGAAATCTTAGCTGTCAGATGATAACTGATTTTAATGATAAGTGTTAAATGTGCAGCGGAATAATAAGTGTTGTAATAATGTAAAGACAAGTGAATAGTGTTTGTGTGTGAGATGTGTGTGTGTTGTGTGATAATACCAATTGAACACAAGGAATTTTAAGGTGGTTCAGAGTTCACTCCTCCTACGTCCACCCTCACTGTCAACCTTGACAAGTGAGATCAATCCACTTAAATCTAGTTCCCGTTAAGATTTACAAAGGATTGGATAGGTAAGTTCCTTGAACTTCCTCTTCCTAATAAGTACGGTCTATTAGGGATTATGCTCTACATTGAGCAATTTACAATACCCACTTAAAGTCAGTCTTAAGTGGTTTTACAAATCAGTTTATACACCTGAGGTCAGTTACAAGTGTCTCAAAGTTGTTTTGATTGTTGGTTGCAGGTTGAGAAAGGTTGGAGGTAAGGTTGTAAGAGTTGTGTGTAAAAAGGTGTAGTGTCTTCAGTCTTGGAGAATCCTTTTATAGGCTAGAATATAGCCGTTGGAGGGGACAAGGAGACAAGGTAGTAAATGTGTGTTGGAGATGCATTTAGAGCCTTTGTTGACTGGAGAATAACAGCTGGAATCTGCAACCATTTGATGTGATCTTCATGGATATGAGTTGGCAACTTTTGAGGGGAGATATTTGGGCAATGCACATCTTGATCTTTACAGGAATACTTCATTGCTGCTGATGTTGAAGATCATAGCTGTCAGAAGGTTGAAGCCTCTGTTGTGGAGAACCTTAGCTGTCAGGCTAAGTCTTTAGAGTTTGCAGATTTAGGAGATAAGGATTTGTGTGTAATGATCCTTTGTATATAAATACATTTGATTTATATGATTTGACTTTGGTTTGATCATTGCTGTCCAAGGTTTGATCATTATATCATTGCTGTTCAGTTTGATATAAGGATGTGCAAGGGCTTAGCTGTCAAGGTCATATGTTATCTTGGCTGTCAGATAACATATGATATATTTCTTTGTCAAAACCTTTTATAACTATGTGGCTTACATAGTTAGGTCCTAACAATTTCCCCCTTTTTGGCAAAGTAATATATCTATTAAAGAGATAACCTGCAAGATACTCATGAATTGAATATACCAATGAAGATGAACTTAATCTTCTTGATTCAATCAAAAGAGCTTTAAAACAAACACATTATCCAAAATAAACATTGTTTTTAAAGCAGAAACAAAAAAGGTAGGGATTAAAAGTACTTAACCAAACAAAAGACATAAAATTTTCTTTAATCAGAAAATTCATCTCTTTCTCTTCTTGCTGCAAGGATCTCTTCTCTTTCTGCAAGCAGCACTCTCTTCATCTTGTCATCAACACCTCTATAATACATCTCATTGTTCCATTCCCAGCTCATCTCATCATCATATGTGAAGGATTGATCTTGCCTTCCTTTGAGAACAGCCTTGGAGAGAGGTTCTTTATCATCTCTTAGTCTCAGATTGCCCCATTTGGGAGTCTTCTTTGGTTTTGAGCTTTGACCTCTGATTCCTGCAAAGAGGTTAGAGAAGAAGGGGTTTGATTGAAGAGAGATGGGTTGTTGAGGTTGATGTAGAGGAGGATCTGTTGTGACAGTGAGAACAGTAGAGGTTGAGAACTGATGCTGTTTCATCACAGGAGAATCATCTTCATCATCACTTGACAGAATCACATTGGGAGCAGCACCAGAGGCTCTCTTTCCCAGGTTAGCAGTTTCTTCTTCAGATTCAACAGCCTTTCCTCTGGAGGTCTTCCTTTCAAACTTGGAAACATTTGAGACTTCCAAAATGTGTCTCATTTTGGTTATCATTGACCTTGTAAATCTCTGCATGTCTGTGATTGTCACATGGTATGGAGGCACAAATGTTGAAGGATTGAAGTTTGGAGGAAGATTGGATTGGAGAGATCTGGTGTTTAGGGGGATGAATGAAGGAGGAACAGAAGCAGTTGGAGGAAAGATAGATGTCAGGCTAGGCTTTGCAATGAAAGCCATGATTTTGGCTTTGTTGAGAAGGATCCTCCAATACATCTCTTTAGCAAGGTTTATGCAGAGGGCATAAACTAGGAATGAGGGCATGTAGATGCATTCATTGATGTTGCTTGACAATAATTGAGAGAACAGCATTTCCCAATCAATGATGGTTCCAATGTCCATGAAGTTTGGCAATCTGGGGGCATTGTGAAAGAAGGAGTTTGGGAGAGCTATCCTATATCTTTTCCATTCCTCATGGGCAAACATAATGAGACCACACCTGTTTCTTGCATGGATCATGATGAAATTTTTGCTCAACAGCCAAGGATTAGGGATTAAGTTAGGATTGGCAATCTCAGGAAAATGAGTAATCTCTTTCAATCTTTGGTGGACAGCCATGATGGAGGGTAGGGAAAAATCATTGTCACAATCTAGAATCCAAGGTTCACAAGTTGGAAGAATGTCAAACTCAGGGGTAGGTGAATCTTGTGTTATAGGTTCGGAGTTGGGTTTCGTAATCTTGGGTATCAAGGGGAGGTTCTTGAGTTTGAACAGGTTCATCGTTTGGATTGAGGTTCGGAGTTCGGAATGAGGTTCGGGTTCGGGTATGCTAGATTTCTTAGCCATATCTCTGGTTTTGATCAATTCCATGGCTTTTTGAACATCTTCCTCTCGTTAGCGGGGATCTTAAATAATAAAGAACAACGGGGACATGCTTAGGATCTTCTAAGGTCAGTCCTTCGAGAGGCTTTGAAGACGTTTTCGGGAATGTGGGAAGGATCTCGAGGGGCTTGAAATGGGTGAAGCATGACTAGACAATGACATAGTCGAGAATGGGGGAAGGAGGACCGTTGTTCCCCTTAACCGATGCTCATCCTTTTTGAGCTAGGGCTATTCCCCCTATCTTTTTCAACACTAGGCTCATTTGGACTAATGTTTAAGGGATTTAGGTTGAGGATTCCCGAGCCACGTAATCATGTGGTGAACTTGATTGATCTTTAGATGAGGAGGGTTGAGGAGTAATTGGCTTCAATTTTTTGGATGGGGAGCATCTTTATCAGATTTTCTCTTCCTAGAGAATGTGCGAGTGCAAGAGAAGGGGTGGAGATTACCTTAGATGGGTTTTCGCATTGAGGCAAACTTAGGCATCGAGAGGAGGCTTCCATAGCTGTCCCTGATGACTGTCCAACCTTAGCTGTTCTCACTTCCATCAATGATTCAGCAACAACTCTTCTCACATTTTCATCACACTCAGTGTCATGGCTTTCTCCCTCTTCTCCAGCATACTCATCAATGTCTTTGTAGATGGGATCTGATTGGGTTTCTTCACTGTCAGCTTGTTCTTCAGAAACCATCTTTCCTTTTTCAGTCCCTTGAACAGTTTCTTGCTCAACAGCTTCCTCTACCTCTTCTTGAACTTTCTTTCCTTTGCTTAGCTTCTTTCCTTTTCCAGTTCTCTTCATTTTTGCTAGGCTTTTTCTCCTCTTGATTTTGCTAGGAGAGGTTTCTTGAGCCCTTTCTTTTATGACAACACCTTTGTCATGCTTTCTCTTGGATCTCTTGTCATTTACCATGTTTACCAATGACTTCCACATCTTCATATACTTTTCAGTCTTCTCTTTCAGTCTCTGTGAGGCTTCATCAAAATTCTCAGAGCTGTCCCCAAGCTCTAATTTTTTCTTGCTCTTGAGTTTGAATGTACTCAAGTGAAACTTTGGTAGGCACCCGAGATGTAGACTCGAAGCCATTCCTTTTTGAGAGGAGGATTCAATTTTGGAATTATTTGATGGAGGATTCCACTCATGAACCTGAAATTGTTCATAATAGGATTTTGCTTTTTGAATTTCCAAGGGGAAGGGGATATGGCAAGTTGGAAGTTGTGAAGCAGTGCAACACTCCAGTTTATCTCCTTAGTCAACAAACTGAGGGCTTGTTTCCATTCATTTGGACTGATTTGGTCAAAGGAGGATTGTTTTCCATCAAACCCTTTGATGACAACATCCATTAGGGTTGATTTGAATAAATCAAGGTCTTTCTTTTTGATTGGTTTGTCCTGAACCAATTGAAAGTTGCACCCAGGTTTATCAAAGAATCTTTTGTAGAAAGGTTCTAAGTTGTTGTCTTTTCTATTCCAGAGGTTGTTGAGGCCTTCATTCTTGATTGGGATGTTGTAAACTTTGGACACAACCTTTGGAGTCACATTGATCTCAGTCCCTTCAATATTGATCCTTATGGCACCAGATTGCTGTCTTTCTCCTTTCATGAATATCTCTCTGCATAGCTTCTCATAAATGGGAGGTTGAGCTTCCATCATTTTGCAGAGATGATTGGATTCCAAGAGTTCCTTGATTAGAGCTCCAACCTCATGCTCATAAAATTCAGGTTTGATGAAGTAACCATGGGCTTGAGGGTAAGACATGGTTGAATGAAACAGGGTTTTAGGGTTTTGAAGAACAGAGGGAATCAAAGAGAGGATTTAGGAGGAAGAAGACGGTTTGAAGGAAGAAGGGTTAATTTCGCAAGGTTAAATGATAATTGATGTGGGAATTGGTGGAGTTCAACGGCTAATACGTGGGTTACTGCAACGGTTAAAAATGAGCATTTAAGAGAGAGACTGTTCATGAACAGTGTTATTTGTCCCCCACTCATTACATGAGAAATAACTTCCCATAAAACATGGGAGTTATTTCCGTACACAAAGATGAAATTTCAGAGGGAATAAAACAGATACATTAATAGATATGTGTTAGTGGCAAGTTCCAACACTTCCTCGATTTGGCAAGAACTTAAATTCATGGCTGTCAGACTTAATGACCAGCCAAGCCTATTTTGAATGATCATTGCCACTAATTTTACTGAAGCAAAATTTGTCTATAAAAGGAAATGATTTAGATGAAGAAATCTACCAAATTCATTTCATTTATAGCAAATGGGAATACTTGTTTCAATGTTCAGTCCTAGTAAAATGGCTAAGACAGCAAAGAGACTTGTTTTTCAAAGTCCAAGGGTAGATGAAACAAGAGAGGAAAGGTTTGAGAGAGAGTTTCTTTCATATAGACACCAAACTGATAATGGTTTGGAACAGGAAGTGGTTCAATTGCCCAATGATGATCCACATAAGGAAGAAGAGTTGAGAGAGAGAGAGATAAGAAAGAAATTTTGGGAGGAGGAGGGACTAGCATTGGTGGAGGAAGAGAAAAATAGGTTAGAGGAGATGGCTAGGAACAAGGGTAAAGCTAAGATAGTTGGTGAGAGTCACAATGATCTGACAGCTAAGGGTAAGCTTTCAAGAAAGGAGATGGAAGGAGAATCAAGTAAGCATGTTAAGGAAGATGTAGAGAGAGTTTATACCTTGGGGGAGCTAGTGAAGATTGACAACAATGAAAGGATTAAGGTTGACACACAAATTGGTCAACCTGATTTCATAAATTTGTCAAGGAATACAGTTGTAACCGGGGATTCACTTACTCTCGGTCAAACGGATCTTGAGGAAGCTGGAGACAATTTTGCGGGAGTGCAAAGTTCTCCTTCCAAAGTTTATATGAAGTTGTTTTCTCGGTTTCTCAAGTGTTTGAGTCAGTGCTACGAATGGTGATGAAGATGAAGGTCCTTAGTCTGATCAAGCTATCATTGCACAGGCAAGTGCAAATTCTTCAGGTACCTTCAGCTTTCTCTCACCACTCGGTGAATATCCTCCTTATAATGAAGTTGAAGAATGGTGGCCAAGGAGGGTGTGTCCTTCTTTGCAGTTCTCAACCACAGCCATTGATCCTTTTATGGAGAGGCACCCTGTATGGCTAGAGAGATATGGAGACATCAAAGAGAGAGCATATCAAGCTCCAGACATTATCTATAGTGATAAAGGATGTGGAGATGATTGCTTCCAAGATCGGTATGGGATACCCAAGATTGACAATCCTTAGGCGTCAAGCATTCAGGAGAGCTAGCTGTGATGAAAAGGAGGATAGTGAGGCTTTTGGAATATGGATTTATGTTTGTTTTTGTGGTTTTTGTGTTTGAAGTTTGATTGTAAGGTAGGAATGAGTTTTTGGTTTTATGTCAATGAAGCTTTTGGATTGGAGAAAGGGTTAGCTGTCAGATATCACATTGTTGACAACAGCCATAAGAGATGATCTCTAATGAATAAAAGTCTTTATTTTGGTAAGTTGATCATGCCTAGAATTTCTCTTAACATCTCAAATCGCTTCTCATCCATAGCCTTTGTTAGGATATCAGAGACATTATCCTCAGTACAAACTTTTGCAAGGTTAATATTCCCTTTTTCAACATGGTCTCTGATGAAGTGATGTCTGACCTCAATATGTTTTGTTTTTGAGTGTTGGACAGGGTTTTCTGTCATGGAAATAGTGCTTGAGTTGTCACAAAAGATGGGAATGTTAGACATTTCTATTCCAAAATCTTGAAGTTGGCTTTTAAGATAGAGAATTTGAGAACAACACAAGCCTGCAGCAATGTACTCAGCCTCGAGTTTGTTGAGGTGGCTGCGATGTTTGCTTTTTGCTAGACCATGAGATGATTCTTGAACCAATAAGCGACATCCACCACTTGTGGATTTTCTATCTAGATTACATCCGGCATAGTCGAGTCGGTGAATCCAATTAGAGAGAATGGGGATTCGGTGGGATACCACAAGCCATAATCGGGGTTCCTTTGAGATATCTCAAAATTCTCTTGACGACGAGAGATGAGATTCCTTGTGATTTGCTTGAAATCTAGCACAAAGACAGACACTAAACATAATGTCAGGTCTTGAAGCTGTTACATAAAGGAGAGATCCAATGTAACTTCTGTAAAGTGTTGGATTTACACTTTGACCATCTGGATCAACATGAAGTTTGGTTGTGGTTGACAAGGGAGTTTTAGCTGGGGAAGCAGTTTGCATGTCAAACTTTTTGATCATATCCCTTGTGTATTTAGCTTGGTTAATGAAGATTCCTTCCTTCATTTGCTTGACTTGAAGGCCTAAGAAGAAAGTGAGCTCACCAATTATGCTCATTTCAAACTGATTCTTCATAATATCCCCAAATTTAGTGCACAAGTCCTCATTTGATGAGCCAAAAATGATGTCATCAACATAGACTTGGATGAGCAACTGATCATCTCCATATTTCTTGATAAACTAGGTGTTATCAATATGACCCTTTGTAAATCCTTTGCCCAGAAGATATTTAGATAGGGTTTCATACCAGGCTCTAGGTGCTTGTTTAAGACCATACAAAGCTTTGTCCAATTTGTATACATGATCAGGAAACTTGGGATGCTCAAATCCAGGGGGTTGAGATACAAACACTTTTTCATTTAAGACTCCATTCAGAAATGCACTCTTGACATCCATCTGAAACACTTTCATTTTCTTGAATGAAGCATAGGCAAGGAATAGCCTTATTGCTTCTAGTCTTGCAACAGGAGCAAAAGTCTCATCATAGTCAATGCCTTCTTCTTGTCTGTATCCTTGAGCAACTAGCCTAGCTTTGTTCCTTACTACAACACCTTCTTCATTCATCTTATTTCTAAAAACCCATCTTGTCCCAATGACAGTTTGGTTTTTAGGCTTAGGAACCAGTTTCCAAACTTTGTTTCTTTCAAATTGCTCCAATTCTTCTTCCATTGCTTCTATCCAATCTGGGTCTTGAAGAGCTTCATTTATATTTTTGGGTTCAATTTGAGAGATGAAGGCACTCATTAGGGAGTCAAGAACAGGCATGTTAGGAGGTATGTCTATTTTGTGTATAGGTAGGTCAATATAGATGCTTTTGTTTGGAGGGATGATGTGGGTAATGGTTTCAGGTTGAGGAATTGAATGAGAGAGGTTGTCACAAGGTTGGATAGGGTCTTTTTCAGAGGGATTTTGATTACTGGATGAAGGTAGACTATTTGGTGCACCTTGGCTATCAGATGCACCTTTGCTGTTGAGAAGGGAATCTTGGCTGTCAGACAAAGTGGGATGAGTATTAGAGTTCTTGGGCACCATATAGGGAAGGGTAGGAGAGTTTTCTTCAGGATTAAGGTTTGAAGGGTCATGAACAGGAGAAACCTCAGGAACATTATCTGAATTTCCAACAGATTCATCAAAATCACATAATTCAGCGTGGCTTTGATCATTGTTTTCATCAAAGTCCACATGAATTGATTCCTCTACAACAAGTCTTCTTTTGTTGTAAACCCTATAGGCTTTGCTAGTGTTGGAGTATCCAAGGAAAATTCCTTCATCACTTTTTGAATCAAATTTGTCAAGATTGTTTTTCCCATTGTTGTGTATGAAGCATCTACTTCCAAAGCCATGGAAGTATGAAATGGTTGGTGTTCTTCCATTCCATAGCTCATAGGGAGTCTTGGAGTGAAACTTGTTGATAAGGGTCTTGTTCTGGACATAGACAGCAGTGGTGACTGCTTCACCCCAAAAATACTTAGGAAGGTTGTGCTCTGACAGCATAGATCTTGCTGCTTCACAGATTGTTCTATTCTTTCTTTCAGCAACCCCATTTTGCTGTGGTGTCCTAGGAGCAGAGAAATTGTGCTCAATCCCTTTTTGATCACAGTATTCTTCAACACCAGTGTTCTCAAATTCCTTACCATGATCAGATCTAATTTTGATAATGGATAAGCCCTTTTGGTTTTGTACTTTATTGAACAGTTTGACTAGTTGTTCTAATGTATCCCTTTTGGATTCAAGAAGAATAATCCAGGTAAATCTAGTGTAGTCATCAACTACAACAAGAGAGTATCTCTTTCCACCAAGAGATCTAGTTCTGATTGGTCCAAACAGATCCATGTGAAGTAGTTGAAGGGGTTTTGAGGTATCTAATCTGGTTTTGGCAGAGAAGGAGGTTTTCTTTTGTTTTCTACATTGACAAGCTTTGCATAACTTGTCCTTTTTGAAGGGTATTTTGGGTAGGCCTTTTACTAGGTTTGAGTTGGCTAGTTTTGAGATGCTTTTTAGGTTTAGGTGAGCCAATCTTTTGTGCCATAGCCATGACATATCAGATTGACTGAAGGAGAGAAGGCAATGGGCATCTGAAGAATCCACAATTTCTAGGTTTAGACAGTAGAGGTTGCATTTTCTTATTCCGGTGAGGATTGATTTGTTGTTGACATCCTTGACAAAGGCAAAGGGTTTTTGGAACAAACAACATGGTATCCCTTATCACAAATCTGACTAAGACTAATCAAATTGTGCTTGAGACCCTCTACATAAGATACATTAGTAAAAATAATATCTTTAGTAACAAGGTTTCCTGATCCTTTGACTTTGGCTTGAGAATTGTCACCAAAAGTTACATTTGGACCATTTTTAGGGACATATTGTTGTAGCCACTCCTTGTTGTAAGTCATGTGCCTGCTGCATCCACTGTCCAAGTACCATATTCCTTTCCTAGGTTCCTACAAAACAGAAAAATACATTTATGGTACCCTTTATTCTTTTGGGTCCAAAGGATTAGAATTTCTTTGGTACCCTAGCTTTGTTCATTGCTCTCTTTCCAAAGTACTGGTTTAGGGCATTATAATATCCCATGATTTGCAGCATATAGGGAGTAGGAGCAATAGGTTGGGATTGGTTAAAAAATTGGTTGGGAGAAAAGAAATGGTTTTGGTTATGAAACTGAGAATGGTCTGGGGAATTGTTTGAATGAGATGATCTAGGAGAGGTATTATGTTGGGCATGGTTTCTTCCATTAGAGATTGGCCAGTTAGGTCTTTGAGGTTTGGCATATGAGTGATGATCATAGAATCTTTGCTGTCTTGGAGACCTCTGCTGTCCACCATATCTTGGCTGTCTAGGAGACCTCTACTGTCCATCATGTTTTGTCTTGTACTTGTCTGTCTTCACTTGCTCCTTGATTCCTTTCTTTTGCCAAATGTAATTACCTTTGTTCCCTTTGTTTGCTTGTTTTTCTGTGCCTTTTGATTGGCTTGAACTTCCAATATGAGTCTCATTAGTGCAGGAGGGACTAGTTGGAGTTGATACATCAGTATGACTGGAGCTAGCTTCATCAATTTTTCCCTTTTTCTTGAGATCTTCCTTGGTTTGAATGGGATAGACAATTTCTTGGGGTTTGACATAGTTCATGCTTTCAAGAACCATCTTGTCAATAGCCCTTTCATCAGTGAGAGGGGTATATGTGTTCATAGTAGGATTATTAGCCCCAATTCCTGATTTGTCACTTGGGTGTCTTTGGTAGTAGCTAAAGTGGGTCAAGGCTTCTCCAGAGCATTCCAGATTCAAACTTCTTTCTAAAGGATTCATTTTCCTTTTCAAGATTGATGTTGGTTTCCGAAGTTTAGAATTCACTGTCGCCTCTTCATTGGCTTTTTCAAGCATAAGGTTTTGAACTTTCAGTCCTTGGTTGGCTCTTTCAAGGCTATCAATGGTTTTACTTTGGGATAGATTATCAGTGAGCAATGAAGCAAAGCCAGTTTGGTGTCTTTTTATTTGAATTAAAAGAGTACTAACTAATTGCTTAAATTCTTCATTATTTAAAGAGTTAAATTGAGGTACCTGTTTTAGTTCTTCAGAATGACTAAGGCTTCAAGATCTTCTTCATTGTCTGAGTCTTCATCATCTCCATCCATCAAGCATATCATTGCTTCTTCTCCTTCACTTTCAGAGTCACTGTAGTCACATTCCTCATCACTAAACTTAGATGAGTCAACAATCAATACTTGCTCTTTGTTATTTTCATTCTTCTTCTTTGTGCAGTTGTAGCAGTTACACCTTGAACTGTGAGTAATCTCCTTGGAGTATGAGAACTTCTTAGCTGTCTGATTTTCCCTGGGTTTCCTTGGTTCAGGGCAATCAGATGAGTAATGTCCAAGCTTCTTACAGTTGAAGCATTCAACTTTCTTTTTAGGGTTTTCTTGATCAGAGGTGGATGGGCTATAGCTTCTCTCAAAGGACTTCTTATGTGCTCTCAAGGTATTTCTCGACAAATGCATGGATATGAGACTAGGTAGATCTCCTTGAGACAGGTTGTTTGAGGGAAGGTTTACTTTTTGGAGGGAAAGAAGAACCATAGAGTCAATGTCTTGTTGGGTAATTGGTTTTTGAGTGGTTTCTTGAGCAGCTAAGGCAAGGGTTTTTGAAATGGAGGGAACAGGTTGAAGTTTTATCATTCCTTCTAGTTCATAAGATTCAAGCTTTCCAAAGTATTGTTCAACAGTCATGGTACTCCATTCTGAGCCTTCTCTTATTGGTAGAGCTACCTTCTCATATTCTTGAGGAAGGTTGGAGTATATTTTGAGACACAAATCTTGGTTCTCAAAAGTTTTACCATGATCAGCAATGGATCTTACTAAATCCTCAAACCTTGGTTTTGCAGCACTTACTTTTTCACCAGGGTAGAATTTAAAATTGTCAAGTTGTCTAAGAAGGTTGTATAGGTTTTGGGTTCTAACACTAGAGTGTTTCTGAAATTTGGTATGAATGAGTTCCCAGGAAGCCTTTGCAGTTGGCTCTTTAGCAATTTCTTGTGCTAGGGAGTCATTAACACTCTTTTGGAGTATATTTTTGACTTTCAGATTAGCACTAACAAGTTGTCTTTCTGAATCAGTCCAGAATTCTGGGGATTTGTTTTTGCTGCTAGGTCCACCATTTGAATCTAGGGCTACAGGGCAAGTGACTTCATTTTCAAGCACAAACCAGTTCCAGATGCTGTTTGCATCAAGGTAAGTTTTGATTTTTGAAGCATATATTTCAAATGATCCACAGTCATCAATGTGGGGAATGTCTTTCTCATTATTTCTCCTTGGTTGAGGCATGGTGGGTTGGTAATTGATCCTTCACAAGTTGTTAGACTTTTGAGTGTGAAGACAAGCTCTGATACCAATTGAAAGGTCCTGTTTGCTTAAATCAGATTAAAGGTTAGGCAGTTAAGGTTTTGACAGCTGAGGTGAAATCTTAGCTGTCAGATGATAACTGGTTTTAATGATAAGTGTTAAATGTGCAGCGGAATAATAAGTGTTGAAATAATGTAAAGACAAGTGAATAGTGTTTATGTGTGAGATGTGTGTGTGTGTTGTGTGATAATACCAATTGAACACAAGGAATTTTAAGGTGGTTCAGAGTTCACTCCTCCTACGTCCACCCTCACTGTCAACCTTGACAAGTGAGATCAATCCACTTAAATCTAGTTCCCGTTAAGATTTACAAAGGATTGGATAGGTAAGTTCCTTGAACTTCCTCTTCCTAATAAGTACGGTCTATTAGGGATTATGCTCTACACTGAGCAATTTACAATACCCACTTAAAGTCAGTCTTAAGTGGTTTTACAAATCAGTTTATACACCTGAGGTCAGTTACAAGTGTCTCAAAGTTGTTTTGATTGTTGGTTGCAGGTTGAGAAAGGTTGGAGGTAAGGTTGTAAGAGTTGTGTGTAAAAAGGTGTAGTGTCTTCAGTCTTGGAGAATCCTTTTATAGGCTAGAATATAGCCGTTGGAGGGGACAAGGAGACAAGGTAGTAAATGTGTGTTGGAGATGCATTTAGAGCCTTTGTTGACTGGAGAATAACAATGAATCTGCAACCATTTGATGTGATCTTCATGGATATGAGTTGGCAACTTTTGAGGGGAGAGATTTGGGCAATGCACATCTTGATCTTTACAGGAATACTTCATTGCTGCTGATGTTGAAGATCATAGCTGTCAGAGGGTTGAAGCCTCTGCTGTGGAGAACCTTAGCTGTCAGGCTAAGTCTTTAGAGTTTGCAGGTTTAGGAGATAAGGATTTGTGTGTAATGATCCTTTGTATATAAATACATTTGATTTATATGATTTGACTTTGGTTTGATCATTGCTGTCCAAGGTTTGATCATTATATCACTACAAAAAATAACCCCTTTTATGACGGTCGACGGACCGTAGCAAAAAACTCAAAAACCGACACAAAAGGTATTTGTGACGGTTTTGTGACGGTTTTGTGTCCGACTTAATTGCGCGGGTCACAAATACTTTGTGATGGGTGGTAAACCGTCATAATTGTTTTTTGTGACGGTCTTTGTTACGGTTCAGAAACAATGCAAAAGAAACTGTGTCATATGTTTAAAAGTTATGTTCGCTTTTTTGCGACGGTTATGACCGTCACAATTGATATATTTATTACAGTTCAGAAACAATGCAAAAGAAACTGTGTCATATGTTTAAAAGTTATGTTACACTTTTTTGCGACAGATATAACCGTCACATTTGATATATTTATTACGGTTCAAAAACAATGCAAAAAAAACATTGTCATATGTTTAAAAGTTATATATATATATATATAATAATTTCTAAAATGGTGATATATTTTTACTAAATCACAATTTCTAAAAAATATGTATATGAAAAAGAGAACTTTTCCATTCCAAAATCAATAATACCACAATAATCCCAAAGTGCTTAACATCCAAAAGAAATAATCCCATAGTACTAAACATGTGCTAAATATATAACATTGTCCAAAAGCCATTATAGCCATAGAGCCATGTCAAAAGATAAACTCTTAAGTCACTAGCGGTGGAACTGTTGAAGATGTATCATTTGCCAACAAGTAGAATCTTTCTGCCACGAATACTCCTATAAATAAAATATATAACACAAATATTCAGTATATATATGCATGCATATGTAAAAGTAAAATTATGCTAAGGAAATTAAAAGCAATAAAAAATATTTACTACCTCCGTTCGAAATAAATGTCACATTCCTTATTTTAAAACGTGCCATTCATATTGGGAAGACTAAAAATAAAGGAAAAGTGTGACATTTATTATGGGACGAATGGAGTATTAGTTGATTCATATATATGATACAATAAAAAATAATTATAAACTAACTACACTTACCTGAAAACACAAAACACACTAAAGCACTAGCTAGACATTCCATCAAGCCCATCTTCTGTATCACCAGATGTTGAAGGATTCACCTATGTATATGAATCAAAAACTATGAAATCACAGGAAATGCCCATAGAAAATGATAGATGACATAAAGATGCTCATAACATCACTTGTGAGTAAATGAAACAAGGTATATAAAACCAAACAATTTATGGAAAATTAAAGTTATTTATATAATAAAATTACCAACCTGACTAACACTAGATGGAATATGAGTCAAAACATTCACCTGCAACAAAAATTCCATGCAAACAAAAAGGAAATGAAAGTTTAGCAAAAGAATGGAAAGGATAACAACATAATCGATACGTATGTATTGCGAAAGTACAAAACATAAAACTTCCATGTAGAAACTCGGGGTAGGCATAAACATCTACCAAAACTTGCATTGTCTTGTTTTTGTTTTCCTGTCAAGACATTAGTTACATTTCAAAGACTACAAACTAAATGCATAGTCACCACAAAGCCATATAATAATAACATTTACCCTGCCAAAAGATTACAATCACCACTAATTGATAGAACACGATTCACTAGAATATGATACTTGTGCAACATCGTGTATACATGCAAAAGGAGAAATATATTTATATATATATAAAGCATACCGCACCAGACATATCACATCACAGAGAAATATATTTATATAAGAGTAAAAAGGAGAAAATTCGACCTCTTTTCAAATTCCGAGCCGCAAAACAAATTCAAATCCACTATTTCGGAGATTGATTTTGCTAGAGCTAGTAATTTCATCCTCCTCCTATTAGAAGAACCCGTTTCAAGGATATCAAACATGCAAGAAGTATATCATCTTCCCAATAATGAACGATTTTACAGATCTAGCTTTAGTTTTGTTTCCCCATGCTACAAGGGTACATGTGGATAATGGCCGCAATTAGCGGCACCTTCCAACTCTCCCAAAAAATATTAGAGACTTAACAAGTTCCAACAAAAGAAGCAAGTTTGCATGTACAATAAAATGCCTATCCAGCTAGTCTACATGACAATGGGACACACAACCACAAGTGCAAATAGACGTGTATTTCTAAAAATGCCTGTAGATATGCACATGCATAAAAGCCGTAGACAAAAGGGCACCCGCATAAGCACAGCCACAAGCAGCATGCACAATGATAGTGAGAGAGAGAGAGAGAGAGAGAGAGAGAGAGAGAGAGAGAGAGAGAGAGAGAGCGGCCCAACCCTCTATTCCCTGCTTTGTCCTGTTGCTTCATATTCGAACAAACAGCGAAATTATTTCTGTGAAAATAGAACCTAGTAGAAAACTCGAACAATAAAAGAGGACAGATGATTCTAAAGGATCTATATAATGTTATATAAGTACGTACCTCAAAGGATTTTAATGAAAAGGGAAAAATATAACCTAATAACTTGCATAGGAACAGATGTTCTTCACGTTATAGATGCCAAACATTTGACTAATAGTAGTAAATCAACTGTTGTGTATTGCATACTTGGAATTTGAGTGTTTAGAATACCAAATGGCTACTCTCCCCTCCGTCTGCGTAGTGTGTTAAAATGCACATAATCATATGACCTAGTCTTCCTTCATCTTTTCTCAATTTGAACCCCTAACTTCACCTGCATTTTCTATTTCCATTGTGCGATTTGGCATGCAAGACTGATTCAAGTACGCTCTCTTGCTTCTTCTCCTTGAAGTGCATTATGAATGTTGAAATTGTGAGTGCAATGAGTTCTCCATAAGCTTTGTTTGGCTTTGGCAAAGATGTGGAGAATTTAGCTATGTGAATGTATTGGAATTAGAACACCATCGTTGACATTTCATTTATATGTCAAGCAGAGTAGAAGAGCATATAAGCATAGACAGAGATGAGAGAGGGAGAGAGAGAGAAGAGAATTTACCATCCGAAGATCACGGCTACCGAAGTGCTCTCCACTAGATGGGGTCGTGCCCGAACATCATAAATGACTGGTCTTTCAAACCATGGGATCATTAAATGGGTACCTTCAGATACACCTATACATCCGGCAAGCACATGGCACTTTCAAAATACACGGAAGAACCATCACCAAAGACGAAACAAAACAAGAAGTTTTAAGATAAGAAACATATAGCATACATGAACATATGCCGCATAAGATTAATGAATGGAGAAAACATGAAAAGTTGTACACATTTTAGACAAGGACAAATTCTTTTGAAGTATCACACAATATTCTTAATACTTATTTTCCACTAATAGATGCAATTATTTTTAGAAATGACCGGTCTTTCAAACCATGGGATCATTAAATGAGTACCTTCAGGATACACCTATACATCCGGCAAGCACATGGCACTTTCAAAATACACGGAAGAACCATCACCAAAGACGAAACAAAGCAAGAAGTTTTAAGATAAGAAACATATAGCATACATGAATATATGCCGCATAAGATTAATGAATGGAGAAAACATGAAAAGTTGTACACATTTTAGACAAGGACAAATACTTTTTGAAGTATCACACAATATTCTTAATACTTATTTTCCCTAAAAGATGCAATTATTTTTAGGACAATCATTTCCTCCTACGAAGGATGAAGATAATAATTCAAGAAAGCGGTCTAGAGCTTGTTATGTATCCTACTATTAATCCAAACAATTACGTACCCAATGGCTATTTATATTATTTAAGCGGTTTCAATGACTAACTTTCAGTTATTCATAAACCAAGAACCATATTCCAAACTAGAAACCTCAACCATGAACCATGACAAAATATTCATCACAACTTTTCCTTTCATGCATACAAATATTAAACCGCTAAAGCAAGGAAGTGCTTAATATGTTACAGCGTGTTGGCTACCAGCAGACTCTAACGTACTTTAATAAAATATGATATGCACAAAGATTTTGCACACCCAGAGAAGGGAGGTTAGTTCTCCACAAGATCCAAATGTGAGTAATCACAGGATTGCAAATGGAATCGAGCTGTTGGCATAAATAAGTAAATTGAAGATCATGTTAAATTTTCATGATGAAGTTTCTAGAGAGGATTCCCATGTCCCAACTTATGAATTAGGCTCAATGGGTAGCTACTTGGCTTTTCTCTTTGTGAGTTTTGGGCTGAACTTCTTTTCCATCCCCATTACAGAAAAGAGGCCGATGGTAATTGGTTGAGCCCACCATCTATTCTCGAATTTGAATCCCACGTCACTTCCTATTTGTGTGGCTTAGTAACCTCTGGTTTGACAAAAACAAGTACCTATTCAAATCCAAATGCGTTTTCTAGACCTTCGAGATTTTCTTAGCGTTCATACATGCGGTGATCGAGTAAGTTATACAAGCAAGAGCAACACCACAAAAATTCTACACTAAACTAGCCGTACATCACCGGTAACCTAGTACTAATATAACCACCTAAATCAAGAAAAGAAGATAGGTCATGTGAGGAATTTCCAAGGGACGGTCAAGAATCACCACCTGCTTGGCTCAAGGATTATCTTGTGTTCATTAAAAAGGAACAAAGAATATAATCCAACTAAGGTATGCAAAATCAGTCACATTTATTAATATCAAGGACCAATCAATTTCAAAAAAAAAAAGTAAACCCCTGATCCAAGTAGCATGCTCTCCTAGAGAGAGACGTCTAATTTCTGAAGTTCCTTCAGTGGATCAAGATCATGCATAACATATCAAGTGTCTAAGCTATTCAGCAGGTAAGATTTTCACAAACTATACCATAGAGAAGTGCAATTTAGTGGTCCACTAGTGGTTAACAAGAAGCACTTAAGTTTTGGGTAGCATCCTTGTCCTAACCATAGATATGACACGCTTGCCAACCCACCAAAAATGAAAGGTAAGAATTAAAAAATAGGTCGGCTCTATGAGAAAGAACCCCATCCAAAATGAAAGATAAGAAATAAAAGAATAAGCAAGCTCCATATGTGTGGGAGAGAGAGAGAGAGAGTCCAACGTTTTCAATATTAGGTTTCAAAATCATTTTAATGCGTGCTTAAAACTAGTCATGAAAAGGTAAATTGTAAAGTTGGCTCTACTTTCTACAACACAACAATATCAAATAAACCTAATCGAATACACACACACAATATCCATCCAAGATCAAGCCCATCATTAAATATAGAAAAAATAATAAACATGTATTCAAAGAATTATACATACACAATTAAGAGTGTATATGATTACGTGTGACACGAGAGAGGGGAGCGGAAGCTTACCGATCCAGAGCGACACAAGTAGACATTATCGCAGGCACTGAGTGATTTTGTCCGAAGCTCTATTTGCAACGTACATTCCTACACAACAACATCAACGATTTCGTAAACAAATTAAGTTCCTCAAACAGCTGAGAAATGCAATTTAACACTAGGGCATTTCATGAAATCGGCCATTGAGCAAAACCCACAAAATAGAAACAATTATTTTCAATGTGCGTAATTAAATCGCAAAAAATAATGTAAATTAAGATAAAGGGTTGTTGAATCGGTGTTTACCAAAGTACTAGTACGAGAATCGCCGCCGAGAACAACGCCGCCGTTGTAAGTAACGCCGATGATGGTGGTTCCCATGGAATGGGCCTCGTTCGCATCGCTCATAACAAATCCATTCACGTAGATTGGTCTGTTCGAAACTACGCATATATTGAGAGAGAGAGAGAGAGAGAGAGAGAGAGAGCGAGAGAGATTGCCGAGTGATCGAGGTGAGCGAATCAACGGCGGCGGCGAGAGCGAAATTTCCAGCGGCGACAATGGCTGGGAGGGGAATGAACGAGGGGATATTGGCTGAGAAAATGGAGTCGCTTAGGGCTTTAGGCTTTCACGAAATTTTGGGAGGGAAGCTTTTACCTGTGTGGAGGGAATTTTGGAAATTTTTTTGTTTTTTGATGCAATTAATGAAAATGAAAAAAGTAAATATTTTTATAAAAATAATTGTTACGGTCATATTATATTAAAAGTATTGTAAATGGAAAAAAAAAATTGCTCTTTAAAAGCTTTTGTTACGTTTTAGAAAAGACCGACACAAAAACATTTATTTATCTCGGTTTGTAGAAAATCGTAGTAGACAATTTTTTATTTCTTACGGTCTTAAAAACCGTAATAAATAAAAGTCTATTTGTGTCGGTTCGACGGACCGTAACAAATAAAGTGTGGTAAAAGACCCCTTTTTTTGTAGTGTATCATTGCTGTCCAGTTTGATATAAGGATGTGCAAGGGCTTAGCTGTCAAGGTCATATGTTATCTTGGCTGTCAGATAACATATGATATATTTCTTTGTCAAAACTTTTATAACTATGTGGCTTACATAGTTAGGTCCTAACAAAAATATTTCAACAAACATAATTGTTACCATATCAATGGTTATATCGGATAATGGTTGGCCAGTAGAAATGTAACAGTTATTTTCTCTTCCACCGCATATAATATTGTTTTGCTAGGAATGTTTTCGACATTTAAATATATGAATAATAATTTTTGAAAAAATATTGAGAAAAGTATAAATACTGTATATAAAAGATATATAACAAAATGTAATATTGTATATAATCTTGAAAGAATTGGACCATGTAAGTGAATTTATTTGCATTTTATCATAAGGATGTTTTAACTTATTAGCCATTAATTAAATAAAATGACAAACATATAGTAGATACTGATGCTGCAGGAATTGTGCTTATCAATAATCCTCCACGTGGCAAGATTAATCACCTAGCTCCTTGACCTGAAATCAGAACCCACGACTAGCCTGGGATGTGTCTCCTGGCGAAGACGCCGGGCGTGAGAGTAAGAATACGCTGAATAAAGCTCAAAATGTATTGAATAATGAATTCGTAATACAAAATGGCGCTTACCTTCCACCGTTTGGTAGTGATGAAGTATTTATAGGAAAAAGTGATGTATTTTTGGGGAGGCAACATGTCCTCCGAGATTGTAGCGGCAGTTACTTGGTCGTGGGCACGTGTCTATAACGGTCCCTGATTTGTAGGGATGTGGTTATGAGAATTGTTTAACCAAATAAGCCGGCAAGTGCCAGGTCGTCATTTGCTAATTTAGGTCGAGGTCGCCACTTGTGGAATGGTCGACCCGACCGTCTGCAGAGCATGGTTCGTACCCGAATTGTAGTATGAATCATGAGGTCGGACTAAGTTAGGTCGGGACTGCAGGTCGGACCATGGGCTTAGTCGATCGATGCTTGAGATGGGCTTTGGGCCTCGTTCTGATTGGGCCACCTATTGAAAATGTGACAAAGCGGCCTGTGATTGGGCTTTACTCGTTGGCCCAACTCGACATTTTGGTATGTTCGGGCCCCCAACTTTCGAGTTGAATTTGTTGACTTGGAAGTTAAGAAGATTTTTGATGTGAATTATTTTACCCGCAGGTCGCTACCAATTTTTTGAGGTAGGTCGACCACAATGACGTGGCATAATCCTGGACGTTGGCGATGGACGGTTAGATCGGAACGAGCGCCGTTTTTTCCATAATGATTATACTTTTGACGTTTGAGAGTCCGCCAGAAATCAAGCTTTACGCCATTAATTAGGAAAATTAAATTCGAATTTCCCTTTGCCCTTTCCAATTCAGAAGCTATAAATTCGAGAGTCCTTCCCCATTTACAACTTTTGCCTTCTCCGAACTCGTGCGTGATTCCGGCGGTGATAAAGGAGATTGATTCTTGCTATAAATTGGTGTTTTCGCCTCTATTGCTCCGTTTTTCTCCGCTGCTAAAGGTATTCCCCTTGTTCTTTAGAATTAGGGCTTTAATTTCTGCAATTTCTTTGATTTCGCCATGGCTAGGACCTTTAGTTGTGAGGCCGGAGCTGGGTATGGTTACTGTAGTGTCAATCGTAGAGTCTACAAACACTTGAATGGAGAGTGGAGGGAGATAACTGTAGAGGAGTGTTCCTTAATTTTAACCCGATGGGGCTTGCGTTTCTCTGAGCTAAGTTTGCCTGTGGGAGATGAATTAGGTGCCTTAAGAACGGATGATCCAAGAATTGTGTCTTTTCACCTCTTCCATGAGCTTCTCGATCACATAGCTGTGTTTTATGTCAAGGATGCTAATAAGCCTTCCTTTATTAGAAATAGGATAGGATTCCCAGGGGAATCTAGGTCGCCCCTTAGTGTATCTACTAGGACTCCTGAGACTTCATGTAGAACTGATTCCCCTGTTTTCCCTTCTTCTTGTACAGATATGTCGACTTCAGGAGAAGCTGGTGTCTCCACTTCCTCAAGTCCGCGCATTGTGAATGCTTTTGAGACCACTGTGGTACCAGGCAGGAATGAGAGAGGATATGTGCCACAAGGACCTCTTAGGGGAAAGCAGAATTTACCCTCCAGACTGTCTACTATCCATGACTTCTGTGAGGTGAACAGGAATGAGTTTGAAGTTACCCTTTATAGCAAGGCTGATTTTTTCAGACTATTTGGGAAGTCCTACAAGATCGATACCACCGAGTAGCCTTCTATTATGGCCGCTTATTGCCGGCCTTAGAGCGCCCTCGACCCCTTCATCAATGAGTTCTTAGAGTGTGCCAATGCCTTACCTCTCCAACTGGGTGCCAATACATGCAGAGTCTTGGTTTGTTTCATCATGGTGTGTCGTTTCTTAGGGTATGAGCCCTGTATGAGGGTTTTTAGAGAGTTCTTTGCTGTGAAGTTTGATAAGAATGGTGGCATAAGCACTCCCTCCAAGGCAAATTCCCCCAAATTATTCATAAACTTGCCTAGCAAAGTTGGTGGCTGGAATTCCCATGTAGCAGTAGTGGAGAGTAGATTAGGATGGGAGTTCCCTCTACCAAGTGAGGAGACCAAGGTGGTGAGAGATGAAGATCAGTGGGAACCTCATTGGCATGGAGACCTGCGTAGGAAGTTGGCGGAGTTGGTTGCTCAGAGGCCTATTAGTTGGAAAATCCTTGGGACTACAAAATATAATTTTATCCAAGCTGGTATGATGCTAGGGGATGATGATGTAGTGCCACTAGTTCCCATAGTGAGGTGCACGAGGTATCC
The DNA here is from genome assembly GCA_022495995.1 of Adenophora triphylla var. japonica. Lineage (NCBI taxonomy): Eukaryota > Viridiplantae > Streptophyta > Magnoliopsida > Asterales > Campanulaceae > Adenophora > Adenophora triphylla. Next base: position 45,650 of record JAFEMH010006040.1, read on the forward strand.
AGATTGGGTGACCCACGCTTATGCAAGATTTGAGAAGATGTGCTCCCTCTGTCAGAAGACTAAGAATTATTGCAAGGATAATGGGGAGCATTTTGGTGGAAAGGGTTTACTCGCCTCTTCCTCCTCTATATATGAAACTTCTTATGTGCGAGCTCCGCCTTACTTGGCATCTGCCTTTTGATCATTTAGTCGTCACTTCCTGGTCCCAGTGTAACACTTGTGCCCTTTATGTGTGCTGCCTATAGGATTTGTTAGCTCACAATTGATCTTGCTCGTATGTAGAACTCGCAGCTCGTACATAGAACTTTTATTTTTGGTGTCGAGCTAACACTTTACTTTTTTGTTTTGCGCAGTTTTAACTCCTGCTCAGGAAGCTAATATGGGGAGAGCCGTTGATATCAGGAAGGCCAAGAAAAGCTATGGAAGAGCAAATGCCAAAGAGAACCGCGAGGCAGAAGGTGCCAAGAGGAATGATCTGTTGAAGCTGGTTGATGATGATACCACGAAGTTCATTCCTGCTGAGGAGAACTTGGAAGTGGTAGATGATGTTATAGAGGGAGAGAATGTTGAGGGTGATGAGGCCCAAGGTTCCGAGGGGCCAACATTGGTGGTGAGGAGGAGGCCGAACCGAACGTGGAGCTAGAGAGGGAGGTTCGTGCTGTGACTCGAGCTCAAGCTAAGTCAAAAACTACAACCAAAACCAAGACCAAAAAGCCGCTTGAAGAAGAGAAAGTCCCACGTCATTTCTTTGGACGATGAGGAAGATGAAGATGACGCTGCCCCCATAAGCAAAGTGATCAAGATTGGCCCCTCAAAAGCGAGCTCGACATCTGGTCAAGTTGATGCCAGTGAACCTGTGGAGACTGAAACCAGAAGCCCCCAAGCCTCTCCCATTCGTGTCTCCTATGACGAGTTGATTCGTAGTCGGGTTTCGAGCCGAGCGATGTGACTCCCTTGACAAGGATAAACAACTTGGCTAGGGAGTATCCAGAGTTGGAGTATGGTCGGAGTGATCGTACGGAGAGGGGCCGATCAGACCCTCGATAAGAGAATTCACCAACAAGCCCTTGACTCCGGAGCTTGTCGGGCTAGGGTTGGACTAGCTTCTTCTCGAGGTAACTCGAATGTTTTCAATGTGCTTATTTTTCCTTTCCTTTTTCTTCTCTGGTTGCTTTCTTATGCTTGGTCTAAATTCTTTCTTTTATTGACCTCGCGGATCTCTTGCATGATCGACACAGCCACGACTTATTGGAAGAGGCTGGCGAAGAGCGAGGAGAGGCTAGCCAAGTCGATGTTGGCCAAGAAGAATGAAGAGTTGAAGAAACTGGAGGCGGAGAACACCAAGATGGGAGAGTGAAGGAGGCTCATGTTAAGTTGAAGGCGGAGTTTGAGCACCGAAGGGAGACTTATTCGACTTGGACAACTCGTATGATGCCACTGAAGCTTCTCAAAGACAACGAGATAAAGTCTAAAGAAGAAGCTGGGGCCATGCGGGAGAAGTTAATGCAAGGAGCTTGCTGCCCTCAAGGAGGAAAAAGAAGAAACTAGGCGATGACCTTTCATTGGCGACTCAACGAGTTGGAGGAAGTGCCCGTCACTTTGGCCAAAAGCAAGAGGTGGATGCTGCCCGAGCTCAATGGGGGGTTGACCTTGCTGCAGCTGTGAAGACTGCTAAAGAAGATGCCATCAATGCCTATAAAGAAAGTGACGAGCTCCATGTTCATGTCACCACGGAGGCTCGGGTGTTCTTCAAGGCAGGTCTTAGCCATATGGCCCGGCGTATCGTTGTGGATCCTTCGGTTGATATATCAATCGAGAAGCTGGCTCAATGGGCTTCTGAGGAACCCTACAACACCGCAGCTCTGCCAGTGGCCACTCCTTGGGTGCCTTTATCGACAATGACAAAGAGCTCATAGCCAAAGATGATGAAGAGGCTGAAGGGCCCTGCCCTGGAACCCTCCTGAGGTAGCGAAAGTTAATTTTGACACTATCCTTGCTGAGCTCGAAGATTATGAAGATCCAGCTTTTGATGATGAGACACCAAAATATACAATCAGTGACTCAAGGAAGGTCGTTTATCACCAAGAGCAGGTTCTGGGGGAGCCATCCGCCATAGATGAGGAAACTACTGTTAATCCCATGCTCACTGACACTCAAGTCGTCAATGAATCCATAGAATGAAGTCCAATGTCACTGGTTATGTATCGAACAAGTCCCAAACATTTTTTGCTTTTTTTTTTTTGTTCTGAATACTTGGATGCCTTGGCCCTATTTTTTGGGAGGCAAAATATTTTTGTAAGTTAATTTTACCCAAGTCTTGGCCCACTTTGGGAGACTTATTTCTATCATAGCTGACTTTCTTTATTGCATGTTGTATGCCTTTGATGTAAATGTCGAGCTAGATGTGGTAGGGCAAATGAGTCATCTTAAGTTTAAGGTCGTCCTGACTTTATGATGCCTTGGTCGACCTCAGACTTAGTTACCTCTTGTGAACAAGATTGACTATAAATCTAATCTGTTCGAACTATTGAAGATGACCAAGGGTCGAGCTAATTAGAACGAAGTCGATTAGGAATCGGACTTGTTAAATAAACAAAGCTGATTAAGAATCGAGCTAATTAGAACAAACTGACTAAGAGTCGAGTTTGTTAGAACGAAGTCGACTAAGAGTCGGACTTGTTAACTGAACAAAGCTGATTAAAAATCGAGCTAATTAGAACAAACTGACTAAGAGTCGAGTTTGTTAGAACGAAGTCGACTAAGAGTCGGACTTGTTAAATGAACAAAGCTGATTAAGAATCGAGCTAATTAGAACAAACTGACTAAGAGTCGAGTTTGTTAGAACGAAGTCGACTAAGAGTCGGACTTGTTAAATGAACAAAGCTGATTAAGAATCGAGCTTGTTAAAACGAAGCTGACTAAGAGTTGAGCTTGTTGGGGTTAGTGTAACAATATGCTTGATGGAATGAACTGCGCTTTTCATTGAAGTATGGAACATGCTTACATCAATTTGACACTAGAACTACCACAAACTTGAACTTGGAAACTGAAAACTAAAAGTAGTATTTGATGAGGTGAGTGGCGTGCCAAGGATGTTTCAACTCTTCTCCTCCGGGATGAGCTATCATGTAGGTTCCTTCTTTGACGACTCGAGTAACCACATAGGGACCTTCCCAGTTAGGAGATAGCTTATTCTGCTGGGTCCTTCTACCCGTTGCTTCGATCTTTCTCAATACATAATCTCCAACTTGGAATGACCTTGCCTTGACCTTCTTGTCGTGGTAACTTTTAGTTCGCTGTTTGTAGTTGACCATTCGGAGGTAGGCTGTTTCTCGCTTCTCGTCGATCAGATCCAGGTCGATCAATCTGTTGGTATCATTTTGCTCCTGATTGAAGAAAGTCACTCTAGCGATGGGAATCTGAGCTCGGCGGGTGCCATGGCCTCTGATCCATAAGTGAGAGCAAAAGGGGTTTCCCAGTAGGCCCCAGTGGTTGTACGAGGCTGCCCCGAAGAGCAAGGGGAGTTCGTCCAACCAATTATTGCGTCGACCTACGAGTCTGTCTTGAGCGAGGATAGTACAAGTTTATTCTTTGCTTGATTTGCCCATTGCCACGGGGGTAGGCGACGAAAGATTTCCAATGTTTGATCCTACTCGATTCATTTACGTTTCGAAGGTTTGGGAGAACTGTAAACCATTGTCGGACACTATAGCACGAGGAAAACCAAATCGACACCAAATGAAGTCGTGGATGAAGTTGATAGCGTTCTCCTCAGTTATGCGAGCTAGTGGTTTGGCCTCAACCCATTTGGTGAAGTAGTCTATGGCAACTATCACATACTTGCAGTTTCCTCGGGCGGGAGGGAAGGGTCCAATCAGGTCGACGCCCAGCATGTCGAATGGCCAGGCTGCAATTACGAGTGCCTTTCGGTTGTTGGCACGTGAGGTAAGTTGGCAAATCTTTGGCATTGATCACATTCTTGAACAAAGTTGTGAGTATCAACTCTCATATGTGGCCAATAGTATCCCAAAGTGATTAACTTGTGCAACGAGGGTCACAGCCCCGGTGTCCGCCACAAATCACTGTGTACTTCATGTATCAATAGGGCGACCTCTTGGGGATGGATGCACTTTAGCAATGGTCGAGTATAGGATCTTCTGTATAGGTCGCCTCCTTGAATGACATACCTCGGAGCTTTCTTTTTGATAGCTCGAGCCTTCTTCTCGTCATCTGCCAGTTCACCACTTTCTAAGTATGCCTTCATTTCCTCGATCCAACACTTCTCCTGAGTCCAATTTCTTGAGGGATCATCTATGCATTGAATTTTTACTCTTTCATAGGCTGGACTTTCGAGGAAGGAGATAGGTTCATCATGTGGTTCATCCGAAGTGGCTAATTTCGAGAGGAGGTCAGCTAGCTCATTGTCTTCTCGTCCAATTCTCTGAATCTCCCGAGAATTCCAAATCTTTTATCGGTTCCTTCACCGGAGTCGCAGATATTTGATCAGTGTGGCACTAAGCACCTCGTACTCGCCTCTGACCTGGTTGACTATCAGTTGGGAATCACATTAGGCCATGATCTTAGTAGCTCCAAAACACTTGGCGTACTCAATGGCTGCAATTAAAGCCTCATATTCGGCTTGGTTGTTGGAAGCATCAAACTTGAACCTTAGTGATTCCTCATATACAGTTCCAGACTCTGGCTCGATTAGCACTATCCCGGCTCACTTTGCTATTTTGGTCGGCGATTCGTGCGAATAGACCTTCCAACAATCGTCGGGTAGACGGATGACGACCTGGGACTCTGTCTCCTTCCCTTTATCCTTTTCCTTTGGAGCTCGCTGCTCGTCGTCTTCCTTGGTGAACGTAAGCTTGACCAAGAAGTCAGCTAGAGCTTGAGCCTTCAACGCCTTTCGAGGCCGATACTCAATGTCAAATTCAGTAAGGGCAATTGACCAATTGAGAAGTCGACCTGAACTCTCCGGCTTGTGAATAATTTTTCTTAGGGGGGCATTTGTAAGAACCACAATTGGATGAGCCAGAAAATAAGCTCGTAGCTTCCTTGAAGCCACGACTAGGGCATAAGCGACCTTCTCAGCATTGTAGTATCTGCTCTCCACATCTGATAAGGCCTTGCTGATGTAGTATACTGGTTTTTGAAGCCCTTCATCCTCTCTAATCAACACTGCTGCAATCGACTTGTCTCCCACAGACAGATATACAAACAAGGTCTCTCCAGTGGTCGGGCTACTTAGCAGAGGTGGGGTAGCGAGGTAATCCTTCAATTGTTGAAACGACGAATGACATTCGGTCGTCCATTCAAATCTTTTCGTCCCCTTCAGAGCTTTGAAGAAGGGGAGAGATCTCTCTGCCGACTTAGATATGAAGCGACCAAGAGCTGCTACTCTACCGTTAAGTCATTTGCATTTCTTTGATGCTGGTGGGGCTTTCATGTCGACCGGGGCCTTGATTTTCTCCGGATTAGCCTCATGCCCCGTTGAGATACCATAAATCCAAGGAACTTTCCAGCGGCTACACCAAATACACACTTCTTTGGGGTTGAGCTTCATGTCGTTTGCTCTCAAATTGGCGAAGCGTTTCCATTAGGTCGACCACGTGACGTCGATCTTTGTTTTGATGACCATATCGTCGACGTAGGCCTCCATGTTTCGGCCAATTTGAGAAGCAAAGACTTTGTTCACCATCCTTTGATAAGTTGCCCTGCATTCTTCAATCAAATGGCATCATGTTGTAGCGGTAGATGCCTCCGGCCGCTGAAATGCCGTCTTGATTATGTCGTCTTCATGCATCTTAATGCTGGTGGTACCACTGAATAAGCGTCGAGGAAGGCGAGGGTTGAGTGGCCGGCAATGGAATCGACTAGCTTGTCGATTCTAGGAAGGGATAGCTGTCCTTAGGGCAAGCTAGATTGAGAAGTAGTGAAGTCGAGCACACATCCGCCATTTGCCATTCGATTTCTTCACCATGACCATGTTGGCCAACCACGTTGTATGAGTGGCCTCTTTGATTATCCCTGCACTCAAAAGTTTTTGTACCTCAGCTTTGATAGCCTCTTCCTTGTCACGAGCAAAACTTCTCAACTTTTGGGGTCGAGGCTTTATGGTCGGGTTGACTTCAGAGTACGTGAACGGCGACCTCTTCCTTGATTCCCCCTCATGTCTTCTACCTTCCATGAGAAGACATCATTACTTTCCTTGAGTAGCTCGATGATTTACGCTCGCTCCTCAGCGATAGTTGCTTCCCAATCTGAATTTTTGGTCGGGGTAGGAAAGGTTGGTGATTACGACTCTAGCTCATCCACGGCTTCTAGCTCGGTCCATCCACGAATTGTAGAGTCTCAATGATTATCTCCTTGACCCTTTGTCTCTCCTCGGCCCTCAGGTGTGGAGCTTCCTCTGCTATCATATCGTCAAGCTTATCTGCAACCTCGCTGGTGGTGGTGGCCCCCGAGTTATTGTCGAGTTGGAGGCATAGGTTGCCTATGATGACTTGGTCGACCATAACTACATCTGAATCGACCTCAGTGGTGTTAGAGTGACATGTCGACTCAAGCATGACCTCGTCATTTGAGCGATATAGGTCGACTCTTCCACATTGGTGATTGTTGACAGTCGAGTAGTTTTGGTGGCGGCGATCGGGACGGCTTGTAACCATCTGCGGTCTCAATTTCCAACTCCCTTTTCTTTCTTTTCTGCGAGAACATGATCAAGGTAGGCTCGAGCCGTGCCTTATACACATCCTACTCCGGCGGGTGTGGGAACTTGACTCGGCGATGAGGGATCGATGCCACCATTCCAAGAGCGACTGACTGGAATACCAAGTATAGCGGCATAGTCACTATTTACATCAATCACTATAAATTGTACCTTCGATACGATCTGAGGGGTGTTGGCCTAGGTCGACGTCGAGCTCTATCTTGCCTTTTGCATCAACTCGATGGTTGGTGAAGCCCTCCAACCTACCATCATATCTCTCCAACTGCTCATCATTAAGACCCATTTCTTTAAAAGTTTTGTAGAACAAAATATCCTTGCAGGCCCCCGTGTCGACAAAAAGTCTGCTCGTCGTACATCCGTCTATGAGACCTGGGATGACGAGAACTTGCTCTCTAGCCGCCATGTTAGTAGCCAATTCATGGGGGAAGAAGCTGATCGCCTCATCTCTGACTTCTCTTCTTGGAGGCACATGTGGGGCTTTATTGAGTTGGAATATTTTGTGCTTGATGGCCGTGTTGCTTGCTTGCTCTGTAATGACCCCCAGGTTCAATCTAGGTTGCCTAGGTCCCTGCTGTCCGCCTGCTGGCTGCTCGCCTCTACCAGTTTGAGTCCTTTTCATATAAGCCTCGAGTCTCCCATGGTCGACCATTCTCTGGATGATACGCTTCAATCCCAAGCAATCCTCTGTGAGATGACCCGTGTCCTTATGGTAGTCACAATATTTGCTATTGTCCCTTCTAAATTTGTTGCCTGGGTTCATTGGGACAGGAGGAGCCAGCTCGACAGCATTCATAATCTCGGTTCGACTCACCGTAAGGGGAGTGAAAGCCTCGGGCACTTTCTCCGTTGCCCTAGTCCTGTTCTTTCCATTTTTATTGTTTCCTCCATTCTTGTTGGAGTCCTTTTTATCATCAGCGACCTCCACCTTGGGGCTTTTACCATTCTTTTTCTCTTTCCTTTCCTCAGCAAGAGCGACATTATACACCTTCTCAAACAACTCTTGTCGAGTTGTTACCGTGTCTGGCTTGTGAGTTCATAATCCATGTCTGCGAGGAAATACCGTTTCGGAAGCAATTAATGACTTCCACTATCGGTGAGGTCTTCCTCTATCTTATCAACCATTTCCTTAAACTTGGTGAAGTAACTCATCGAGCTTTCATTCTTCGCTGCACCAAGTTATTCGGATCGGTGACGGTTATCTTCCGAGCTCCTGCGGTCGAAGCGATCCAAGAACTTTGTCTGAAGCATGTCGAAGTAGTGATGCTACCGCGCGGCCAGACCGTTGAACCAAGTTAAAGGCTGCCCCAGTGAGTGTGCTTAGGAGGGCTTTGCACATATTGTCGTCCTCATTGGCGACAAAACACATGGTGGCTTCCGGATGTGCTATATGACTCCTTGCATTGAGTCGACCCGAATACTTCTCCAGAAGAGGCAACTCCGAAAGTAGGAGGAGGCCGACTATCTCGATTTCTTTGGATAAAGGTCGAAGAGCAAAATCAATTCGTTCGACCTTTCCAGCATCCTTTTTCTTCTCCTCCTCCCATTGCTCAAACTTCTTTTTCATCAACAACCATTCCCTAGCATCGGGTCTTTCATCTCTTGGAGGAGGTGCAACATTTGACTTCTGGCCTTCACTCCTAGGGGGAGTCACCTGCCTACTCCTTCTGTCCCTGTGAGAATGAGCCCTCTCTGATCGAACTGGAGATCTGTGCCTGTCACTTCCTTGTGGCGACCTGCGCCTATAATCTCCGAATGGCGACCTGCGCCTCTCCTCTCTTACGGGCGACTGCGCCCATTCCTCGTCTCTCCGAGACCCCGACCTCTGCGTCTGGGCCGGCGAAACACATCTGTTTCTATTGGCTGTTAAGCGCGTCCTTAAGTCAGACTGAGCCTCTTGCTCCCTGTTTCTGTTGAGGCTAGCCCTTAGGTCGTTACTGGGCACATGAACGACCGTAGGAGCTCGTTGAACTATCCTGTTTTCACCATTCTGTCCCACACCTTCATTTGGCCTCAAACTCCTGGCCTGTTGCCCATTAGAAACCTGAGTAGGGGCCACTCTCTCAGAGCGTATGTCAGCCTGTTCTGCCTCTTCCATGGCTATCAAGTCGGCCAGAATTTGGGCTCGCTCCAACATCATCTCCTTCTTGCTCGTGGGGTTGGTGGAGGGACACTGCCACTGTTTCCAACATTAAGGCTGAGCGGTTGGACGTTTTGGAGGAGGTGGAACTCCTTGCCCATCCATATGCCTTTTCCCTCTCCTTGTGTCGGGCAATCCTGCCGTGATCAACAACAGGGTAGAGCGGGTGGCTCTACCGTAGGGGACGATTAGGTGGGGGAGGAGGCAAGTTAAGGTTCTCAGCGTTTGCGTTCATGTTGTTGTTGTTTTCCTCTTCATGCCCAAGTGAAGCCTCGGATACGTGTCGATACGAAGTCACCATTGTTGTAGGTTGAGGGAGTTTTTCGAGGTCAAGCTAAAGCACGATTCCGGCAATGGAACCAAGCGATCTTTGCGGGAATTGTGCTTATCAATAATCCTCCACGTGGCAAGATTAATCACCTAGCTCCTTGACACAGAAATCGAGAACCCACGACTAGCCGGATGTGTCTCCGGCGAAGACGCTCGGGCGTGAGAGTAAGAATACAGTTGAATAAAGCTCAAAATGTATTGAATAATGAATTCAGAATACAAAATGGCAGTTACCTTCCACCGTTTGGTAGTGATGAAGTATTTATAGGAAAAAGTGATGTATTTTTGGGGAGGCAACATGTCCTCCGAGATTGTAGCGGCGGATTACTTGAGTCGTGGGCACGTGTCTATAACGGTCCACGATTTGTAGGGATGTGGTTATGAGAATTGTTTAACCAAATAAGCCGGCAAGTGCCAGGTCGTCATTTGCTAATTTAGGTCGAGATCGCCACTTGTGGAATGGTCGACCTGACTGTCGGGTAGAGCATGGTTCGTACCCGAATTGTAGTATGAATCATGAGGTCGGACTAAGTTAGGTCGGGACCTGGTAGGTCGGACCATGGGCTTAGTCGACTGATGCTTGAGATGGGCTTTGGGCCTCGTTCTGATTGGGCCAGCCCTATTGAAAATGTGACAGTCAAAGCGGCCTGTGATTGGGCTTTACTCGTTTGGCCCAACTCGACATTTTTGGTATGTTCAGATACAAAGATCAAATCGAGCAAATATTTTCAGCCCAAATGACCCGTTATAGTCCAAGCCCACAAAGTAATTACGAAAAAATCTAAACGTTAAACCTAACCCTAATATTATCCTCACCGCCGCTCCTTCTCTTCTCTCTTAAAATCAGATCGTCAATTTTGCGCTCTCTCTTTCTCTCTCACACACACACACGCCGAAAACCATAATCCAGCAACATTAAACAACAATGAAATTTTCTTTCTCCTCATTTCTTCATTTAATTTACCCTTTGATGATTTTCATGAAGAAATTACTTGGAATGGATCGGCCTAGTATCCAAAATCAATATTTTTCGACCGGCCATTAAAATATGAGCCCTTGTTTTCGGTAAATTCTCAACCTACATAATATTTTGTTCCATTTCATGTCAAAAGTTGCGCATTAATCTGCTATTTTGTCCTTAGATCGCTCCTTGATTGAAATTTTTTTTCTTGTATATTGCATCCATGTATGAATCGTAAAAAAAAATAAGATTTGTTTTTTCTGATGTATTTTAATCTTTGTTGTAATTAACGAATAATTGTTTAATATAACTTCAGATTTAACTGTGCATGATTGATTATTTGCATATATAAGTATTATTATTAAAAAATTTATTTTTTGATTTATGTATAAATCTGAAAAATCAATTGTATTCCACATATATTTATTAACTATTAAAAGACAAATTTAGGTATTTTTCATGTAAAAATAGTAATGTTATTAGGCAACTTTTAACTGTTATTTTATTTAGTTGATTACTGTCACATATTTATTTAATATGAATCGTGTCATGTCAAAGAACATCAGATTTGTTATGAAATGGGTGTTTGTTTGACTTTTTAGCATATTGTTTGCATTTTTTTACTACTTTTCTTTCTGTCATAAAATTTAATTACCATTTTTTGATAATTGACAGTTTACTTTATTATAGCTTTCAACTGAATAATATGATTAATCAAAATTATAATCATCTTTTATTCTCAATTTTGTGTCTTATCTTTCTTTTGTGTGTAGAAGTTCAAGTTGAGCATCTTATAGTTTATTTGCAGTTGTACACTATTTGACCCTTGTTGGTCATAGAGCTTCTGTACCATACTTCTCAATGATTTTCATTGATTGGTTAAATGTTTTATTTTTATCATCACGGTGATAATTGACAATATTTGTTATTTAGTATAATACCCTTTGCAAGATGTTGACTCCCTTTTTCATCCTTCATCCAGGTCCTTCTGGTGCTTACCTATCTTTTTACATTCTATCTGATATTCCACCACTATCTCATAGTTGAGGATGAGGATATTCATGCAATGCGTGATGCAATCTACACAAAATACAAAATATGTTTCCCTGGAATTTATCTCCTAGGCGCTTCTGTGCGTGCATGTGTGTGTGTGTGAGGAGTGGAAAAAAAAAAACAAAGAAAAGTCATAAATGAGCCATTAAAACTTAGCTTACTATTGCCTTTTTTCGTTGTACAGGAAATTCTAAGGTGCAATGCATATTGTACGCAGAAATTGTGGTAAGATAACATATCTTATTGTATACGAGTATGTTATAAATGAAAAGTTGGTGGCGAGTGCACTAACTCATGAGATTGGCTTTCAGATTTTCATTTGCAAGGACAGTTCCTTATAGAATTTTTGAACACGGCTATTGGTTCGAGAAGGGGCATGATTCATCATTTTAATGTACATGGGGTATGCGATAGGGACAAGACTATTATTTGTTTCTCCACACATATGTTTACTAACTTAATGATAATGAATAATTTCCTCTAGAACTATATATCATTCTTTTTCTTGTTGCTTGGAAACTAACCACTTACTAAGAGATCTTCTGTGTTATAGATGGACTTTCAGATCACGAGACTTAGCTCCACGTTTCTCTATTATGCCAACAATGAAGGTTAAAAGGGAGAAGATGGCGCCTCCAATCTACAATATTGTAAGCGCGAAAGTTTTGTTTCACTTGTAGCTCGTTTTCTTTAATCATGCTTTTTAGAACATGAACATAACTCAATTAACTTGAAATATTAAAAGAAAAAAGAAAAAAGTGAAAATATTTTATGGGCTTAGGTTTTACGGTATTATGAGCCATCATTTCTTTAAAAAAAATAGTGTAAAAACTTTAGATATATTCTTCGTGGGCTTATGCTTTATCATGTACATGATTATGTTCTTAATTGGCTAAGACTTCTTCATGTAAAAATATTATATATTTTCTAACTGGGAATAAACCCTTTATTTTTTACTTTTAATAAACAAAATTAAAGATTTATATGCCCATTGTGCATTTTTGAAATATCATTATTCATGTTTTCTTAAAGTTTACAATGTCATAGGGCTTAAGCTATACTCCCTCCGTCCCGCTAATATCCGCACTAACACTGTTTACGCGGGAATTAAGGAATATGATATTTTAATAAAATGTTGTGAGTGTAAAAGTAAAATAGGAGAGAGAATGAGTGAAGGGAATAGTAAATTATAATGTGTTGTGAGTATTAAAATAATGTAGGAGAGAGAATGAGTTGAGTAGGGTGAATATTTTATTAATATAAAGTTTCTTTTTTGGGAGTGTGCGGTTTGTAATGGGACGCCCAAAAAGGAAAGTGTGCGGTTTGTAGCGGGACGGAGGGAGTATACTGTAAATGAATATTACATCTAGCATAATTGGGATAAAAACAAATTCTTGATTAAACCAAAGATGCATTTTACCTGCTAGTCACTGGTGGTATGATTATGTACTTGTCGTTCAGATAGTGTTAACTCTTGATGTGTTGAGTAAGCATGACTTGGAGGTGAGTGAAGAAATTAACGATCTTCCACATAATAGGATCGATATCCACAGTTTAAGTTAGTACTTCTAACACTCACCGGTGATTATTCAAGGAAAGGCTTAATGTTGCTTGCTGGAAAGAATCTGGGTAAAAAAAGAGAAAAAATAAGAAACAAATGCAGAATAAAAGAGATGGGGAAAAAACAAAACTTATACCTCTTTATCGACCAACAATAAATCAATACTTGCAGGCAACTTCATGGTGTTTTCTAAGGTAATCTTTCATTTTCGTGCAATATGAACCTTTACGGACCAATTTGACCTATTTTTCTTGAGATCATTGAAGAGAGAGATGGAAATTGGGATAGTCATCTTTCATCTCGTTATTTGTAAAAAAAAAATTAGGATTGGTGTATAATATTATTTGAATTAAATTTGGTTCGTAAATACAGAGGTAACAATTAACTTAATTTTGTAATCTCTTTATGAAGCTGTAATAATTTTGTATCTGTTTATGAGGTTGTAATAAGTGTAAGTTTTGATTCCCAACGTAATTTTAATGTGCATTAATTATTGGTTCTTGAAAACTTTAAGACTTGATCTGTTTTGTTAACTGTCATGGGTAATTTTGGATTTACAAAAAAATTAGAGGGGTGTTTTTGGAAACAAATTATTTGAATGTACTTGGACTGTTTTCTGATCAGGTTCTTGTTTAGGCGGGAAAAATGGTGTTTGCACTTGTGCCATTATAAGGAGGAGAATTAGGGTTTATGAAACACTAATTCATTGATTTTGATTACGAATCAATGATCAAAACTCCTTAGATTCAATTTCATAACAACCATAGATTATTGAAAAGAGTTTCAACAATAGAGGATCATCTAGCAATCCAATAAGATATGAATCTTGGTTCGTTCGCGTGTGAATTACCGATAGAGGGTGATTGCTTTATCACCTAAAGCTTGAAGACCTACCATTGTTGATTCATCACAAGGGAGAACAAGAAGAAGATCAAAGTTTCGTCTACCATTCAAAGCTGAATTACGAGTACGTGTACGAAAGACAAAATCGCAGCAAGGTTAGTAAATCTATATTCATAGTTTTAACCTATTCATATTAGACGAATTCATGGCTAGGGTTTTGTTTTATATCAAGTCTTCCGCTGCGTATGTAACCCCAAAACCCAATAAGAATATCTAAAGACCAAAGATCTGCGTCGCAAGGCGAGTGGTATATCTACAGAATCTCAGTTACCAGGTTTGTTTGCGAAAAGTAGCAGTGGCCAAGATAGGATAAACAAGGGTTTTTCAAAAATGGGTCAAAGGCCTATAGATGTCTGCAATTACTGCAAGGAAAAGGGGCACTGAAAACGTAAATGTCCTAAGTTAAAGAAGAGCGAGCAATTTGGGTCAACTGCAGCTATGTCAGATGATGATGAGGAGGACTATGCTCTAGTGGCCGAAGAAGATAAAGATATGAAAGATACATAGATTCTTGATTATGGGGCTTCTTATCACATGAGTTCGCGCGGGAAATGGTTTGCAATATACGAGGAGACGGAACGTGGCGATATTTATATTGTTAATGATTTTGTTTGCAAGGTAGTTGACATGAGTTCTATAAGGGTACGATATTCGAGTGGTAAGTTTTATACGTTGAACAAGGTTAGACATTTTCCTGAAGTAACGTCAAATCTGATATCGCTTAGTCAGTTAGATAAGATGAGATACAGTTTCAAAGGTGACGTGTAGTAGTAAATGTCTACAGGGGTTTGAACGTAATTCTGAAAAGAGTAAAACAAGGTTTCTTATACGTCCTCAAAGGTTCTATGTTTTTGGGCACGAGTGACGAGGATCATACTACAGAGGGTACGATAGAGACACATCTCTGAAGGAAGTATGTTGTATTGCTTCGTGTGGGATGATTGAAAAACAGATGGAGCAGCAAGTTACTCTAGGTGTCGTTGAATTGGGCAAGCCACAATTAATAAGTCAACACACATAATCTGAAATTAAGGAGTTGGTATGATTATGGAAAAAGATATTTGGGTCTACACCAATTATATGAGGCCCAATACTACAAATACGGACTAAAGGTCAGGAATATAGGCCCAAGATAGGATAAAGCCAATTTGGTGATTTCACTAAGAATATTAGCGGGAAACTAAGCCTATAGCGGGAAGCCCATTATAGCCCATCACTAAATGAAAAAGATATAATATCAAGGCTAGATCTCGCATAAGGATGTTCATTTAGGCCTCTAACGGGCCTTTGAAATTTTTGTAAATTTTGTTATTTATTGCTAGAGTATGTATTTTGATGAGTGTTTTATCACATGTGTTCAAAAGTGTCAGCACATGTATAAAAATGTCAATGATACTGTTAGCCGTGCCAGCAGTAGAGTTAACGATTGTCGGTGCGCATTGATAATCTCAAGTATTTATGAAAATGTCACAACATACGTTTTTAAAAAAGTGTCAGTTATTTAAAAAAATTATCACTCATTCGGTTCGAAAACGCATTTTACCTTAAGTATAAGGTAAAACGCGGGTTTCACAAGATTTTGTGAATATGCACACGATTGGAGAAAATAAATAAAGTTATTGATAATATCAATTTTTTTTGGAAATGAAATAATTACTCCTAATATTAATAGGGAAAAAATGCAAATATAGTACTCCAACTACTCCCTCCGTCCCAGCGAAAGAGCCATTTATTTCCTTTTTGGGCGTCCCATTTAAAAAGCCACTTTCCCAAAAAGGAAACCTTAAATCACTATTCTCTCCACTCATTCTCTCTCCTACTTTACTTTTACACTCACAACATTATCTTTCTTACATCACCTCCCACTCATTCTCTCTCCTATTTAATTTTTCATACTCACAACATTTAAACTTTTTCTCTTTCCTACATCACATTTCTTATTTTGCGTGCCGGACAAATTTACCGACTCTTTCGCTGGGACGGAGGGAGTATATGGTTTGTTTGGTTTTCATACCTAAACTGATTTTTGTTACAAACATAGTACCTCATCTATTTTGGACGCTCATTCAAGGTAACTAGGGCTAAGGACATCTATTTTTTCAGGTTAAGTGTGCATGTGATATGCATGTGACATAATTTATAAGGGTAAAATAGGAAGATCAACGCAAAGTAAAATATCACAATTTTAGAAAGCAAAAGGTATAATAGAATAATTTCAAAGGGCCAAAATTCAAAAAAATAATTTACACTCTCCCACTTCCCACAAACAAAACCCTTCTCCTCCCCTCCCCTTTCCATTCTCATTAATCAGCAAAAAAACACACACAATCTCACGTACACTCTCTCTGTCCACTAGTTCCTCCGGCTGTGTGGTTGATGTGGTGAGGTTGATGATCGTGATTGGTGGTGGTTAGGTTTGATTGAGTTGTTAAAGTAAGAAGAAGAAATAAAAAAATGGAAAAACAATTATCATAAGAAATATATAAATATAAATATTTTAATTTTAATTGTTGGTGCTTAAAACAATTTGATAATTAAGAAGTAAATAATTTAATATTTTAAATGTAAATTGAATTTTTCTTGAGCAAATGAAAATGTTTTTTTTATGAGCACATAACTACTGCTTTTTTTAAAAAAAGAAACACAATTCAGTAGAAAAAAAAAGAAATATATTTATTTGTTTTTATAATATATAATTTTTTTATTGTAATCCCTATAAACTAGGTTAAAAACTTATAATACTTTTTATTTTTAAATTTTACACTAAGAACCTGTGATAGTTTATTATTTCAGTTTGCATTGATTTTCTATTTTACCCCTTGAATATTGGGTAACATGCATGTCACATGCTCATTTAACAGAAAAAATGTATGTCGTTAGCCCGAGTTACCTTGAACGAGCATAAAAAACAGATGAGGTATTGTATTTGCAACTAAAACTAGTTTAGTTATAAAAATCAAACAAACCCTATAGTTGTAATACTCTATTTGCATTTTTTCCTATTAATAGTCATGCAAATAAAATAAAATAAATAGTTGTTTTATATTTTGAGCGAATGTAATGAACGGGTGTCTTATTCGCTATGTAAGATATAGTACTAACCCCGTGCCAATGGCACGGAGTGACGGCTACCCGCTCGCGATTTTACTAAAATCATTTTTTCCTTCTTTAATCAAAATCGTCATGCTGTAAAAAAAATTATAAGTCAAAATCGCCACTCAAAGGTACCCAACCTATGAGATAAGATAAATTAGAAGAAATCTATCTTCTATAAACAAGTCAAAAGACCCAATATTTTAATATAAATGCACTTTAAGGGGTTTTTATACTAATCTTGGAACATCCCTTCAAGTTAAGATAACCTAAAAATTTATTAAGAGTAGATAAAAAGGTCTAGAAACATAAAAAGCCAAAAGTCTTGGCCAAATTCGGATGTACATCTCTTCATGCGCAGCCTTGGTAAACTGATCATAATTTGTTCTAGAAATATCCAAACGACAATCCAAAAAGTGTGTTGGAAATTAGACTCAAAGATCTTTCCGTTGATATATATTTCGTCTGTGCTGAGCATATGTATATAATTACAAGAATGCCCTTGAATTGAACCCAAAATCTAGTTCTTTATTATTTTGGACAACCCCATCAAACTCGTATTTTCAATAGTTTCTTGAACCAACAACCCACTCCACCAATAATGAACCTCAAGGATATATGAAGGGTTGTTTCCCGCATCATTCTCCCTTGGTTGGAGAAAATTCGTCCTCGAATTTCGAAGTAACGAAGGATTTTCCCAATACATAATTTATGTAGTGTTATGCTATTGTCTTGAACACTACAAGAAAAACGGCAGTTACCGACGGAAAATTCCGTCACTAAATTGATTTAGTGAGGAATTCCTTCCTGACGAAAAAATTCCGTTGGTAAAACGCTAGTCGGTAAATCTTTCGACGGATTACCGACGGTTCTCAATCAACTTTAGCGACGGATTTTTCCGTCGCTATTGTTTTAAAATCCGTTGGTAATTTCATAAAATAATCGACCAATTTAAAGCATTATGTCGACGGATTAGTGACGGATTTTCCGTCGCTATTTAAATGGACGTTTTATTTTTTGGACCAATTTAGTGACGGATTAGCGACGGATTTTTCGTCGCTATATAAATGGTCGTTTTATTTTTTGAACCATTTTAGTGACGGATTATCGACGGATCATTCTGTTGCTATTATTTATGATGCTGTAATTATTATTTTTATTATTAATATTACTGACGGACTATTTCGTCGCTATTTTTTATGCTGTAATAGTAATTTTTATTATTTAATATTACTGACGGATTATTACTTCACTAAATTTATTAAAAAAAAAAATCAATATTCATTCATTTTTTTATATGTCAAATTATTGAGGGGTTTCTCAACGAATATTTCCGTCGCTAAATTTGCATTTTATATTAAAAAAATTATATATATATGTTTAAAAATATATATATTAATATATTTTAAATATATATATATATATATATATATATATATATATATATATATATATATATATATATATATATATATATATATATATATATATATATATATATATATATATATGCTAAATATTTTTATCAAAAACAAATTATAATGTCAATCAATTTAAATCAGTCCCTTTAACTTTTCTTATTCTCAAATCAGTCCCTTAACTTTTATAAATTTTAAATCAATCCTTGAAATTTCACATTTACACTTTGCTCCCCTAAACTTCTTTTATTCTCAAATTAGTCTTTACGTATCCTTTCATTTCAACTTTGATCACCATCACACCAATATAATGAACAAAGTCCAATGAAACAAATTCCAACCAAGAAAATTAAATCATAATTCAACTGAGAAATATTAAACCAAAATCCATCAAGAAAATTAACACATAACCTATACAAATTTAAAAATTTACACAATATTTTCAAATTTGAACAAAATCAAACTAAAATATTTTAGAAAATTTGGTAAAGCTTTCCAAATCTCAAGCAACAATTACATATTAAAACTATATATTGACACCCTGGGTGAGTGAGTAATACTGCCAACAATTTTCAGAGAAACACACGGCTGAAAAAACGGAACCTGCAAATTCATAACATGAAAAAAGAAAACTTTAAAATGGGAAGCCAACAACAGCAATCTTTCATTGCTCAGAGTAACAGAGTTGATGCAGTAGGTTGCGAAGTAGTCACGCAAATTCGTCCTTCTGCTGATATGGCTCAGATTTGAGGGAATGAGAGGGTGATTGAGAGAGAATGAGGGAGGCAACAGTGATGGAAGTGAAGGGGAGAGGGGGCGCCGGTGATGGAAGTGAATGTTAAAGTCTGAGGTTCCACCTTAAAACCAATTGGTGTTAAGGGGAGTAGCCCAGGAGCCTTATATGTTAGAGACAGGTCTTGTTTATTCTCGATGTGGGATAATGTTCTCTTACACGACCCCTCACGTGTAGCCGGTCTTTGCCAAAGGCTTACAAGGTGGATTGGATGGTGGGTGACGTGGATGGTTCATCGTGGGCCGTTGGACCTGCACGTGTAATGGACCAGCTCTGATACCATATTAAAGTCTGAGGTTCCACCTTAAAACCAATTGGTGTTAAGGGGAGTAGCCCAGGAGCCTTATATGTTAGAGACAAGTCTTGTTTATTCCCGATGTGGGATAATGTTCTCTTACAGTGAAGGGGAGAGGGGCCGCCGGTGATGCAGTGAAGGTGAGAGAATGAGGGAGGCGATCGGTGATGCAGTGAAGGGGAGAGAATGAGGGAGGCGATCGCTGATTGAGAGAAATTGAGGGAGGCGACTGGAATGGGAGGAAAATAATGTGGTAGGGTAACCGCTGGTGATGGCAGTAAAGGGGAGAGGGGGCGCCGGTGATGCAGCGAAGGGGAGAGAATGAGGGAGCCGATCGGAGATTGATAGAGAATGAGGGAGGCGGCTGGAATGGCAAAATATATATATATATATATATATATATATATATATATATATATATATATATATATATATATATATATATATATATATATATATATATATATATATTCTTGTTTTTTTCCTCTCGATATATATCGATTGATCGATTGTGACCCGTCTACATATTTTCCACTTAACAAATTTTGGTAAAAATACAGATGGAATACTAAGAGTTTGGACATACTCTCGGACTACATGAAACCTATTTACCAAGCACTCTTAGATGTATTTGAAGATATCGATGATGAAATAACCAAGGAAGGGAAATCATATTGCATCTACTATGCGAAGGAAGCGGTAACTGTACTGTAATGACCCTAACCCTAGGCACTAATTTTAATAAAATATTATATGCTTTTAATATTAATGTTAATTTTATGTGCTCATATTATGTCTTTAAATTCTTATATCAAGATGAAATGGTTGGAAAATAATTTAGAATCCTTAGGATTTCTAGGGAAATAAAATATAGCATCTTGGGGAGTATAATAATAGAAAATGAATAAAATGTGAAAGGAGGTTAAAGTATGTGGGATAAAGTATTTGAGTAGGAGGGTTTAGTTTACCATTTTAGAACTTGGAGGACTTAGTTGCTCATTTTGGAAAGCCTTGATTTATTGGGGATGGGGGGCTATCACCTCCCCCTTATTTCCCTCATCTTTCTTCCCTTTAGTCAACAATCACCATACTCTCCCCATACTTCCCCCTTACTCTTACATCCTCCTCACTCTTTCTCCATCATTTCTTCTTACTCCTCCCAAGAACTCTATGGAAACATAACCTTGAAGCCTCACCTTCTCAAGTTCCTAGAGGAGTCATTTCTTCTCCATTTTTCAATCCAAGAGTACTTTTGTGTTTGGGGCAACTAGGAGAGTTGATCAAGCCAAGAAAATCCTCATTCCATCTTGTATTTGCTAAGGTGAGTTATTATGACCCTTCCCTTCATTAAATGCTCATGAACTCTTAATATTGTTCTTGTTAATATGATGGTTGTTTAATGCTTTGGAACTATTCTTGGAGTTGAGAAATTGGAAATTGACATAGAATGATGTTAGGGTTCATAGAAGTGGATTTAGAGTGTAAGAAATGGGTGGAGTTAGTTTTTAGAAGATTTAACTTGAAATGTGTTAGTAAATTGGGTTGGAAATCATGTGGTAAATGATCTAGGTTTATATCATTTTGGGTTTAAATGATTTAGGATGAAGTTGTGAAGTATGACATTGTCCATGAAAGTTGATAAAAGGGTAAGAAGATGGATTGATTAGATTAAAAAGGGTTAATTTGAAATGTGTTAGTAAATTGGGTTGGAAATCATATGGTAAGGATCTAGGTTTACATCATTTGGGTCTAAATGACTTAGTATGAGAAGTATTAAATTTAGTAAACCTTTAGGTTCATCAATAAAAAGGGAAGCTTGGGTTGAAATTTGGTTTTCTTGGAGTTATTGAATTATTGCTGTTGTTGTACCTGTTTCTGGCCGTGGCACGAGTCGTGCCCTCAGGCACGAGTCGTGCCCATGGACAATTCGTGACCACGAGTCGTGCCTAGGAGGCCAAGTCGTTCTGAGTAACTTAAGGAAAATTGGCACGAGTCGTGCCCTCAGGCACGAGTCGTGCCATGGGAATGTCACGAGTCGTGACCTGGTTAAGAGGAAGTCGTGCCTTTTTGGGGAAGCCAGGTTCAGTGAAGGGCCAAAGGGGCACGAGTCGTGCCCTGGGGCACAAGTCGTGCCCAGGCCTGGTTATGTTGCACCTACTTTAGAGCTGTTTAAACCTAATCAAACTGGAACAAAAATGAAATCTCTATAACCTAGATTAAAGTAGAATACTTTGGCTATACAATGACATCTTAAGTGATCAAAATGGAATTGGGGAAGTACTTTAAATAATGATTGGAAAACGCTAGGTAGCCTAGTCGGGTAACTTGACAAATGTGATTCCAAATTGGTAAATTTAACTTGGACCTTCATAGAGGCCATGTATTATTGTATAATGACTATGTAGGGTGGATTGATGATACCTCCATGCCTTACTTGAGTTCATATTCATTGATTATATTATGCATAGTTTGTTGAATAAATGTTGCACTATGATATTGGTTGAACATGAGTATATTTTACCATGTGGCTATGTTTCTTATCCCCTTTGTGGATTATATTTCAAGTAACTATTATGTGCTTGATGATGTGTTAATCAGCTGATGTTGGGGGTATAACATAATACGGTCAATTATGGAAGTGTGACCTAATGTGATCGGATTATGTTATATCTGTGACCGTCCCCTCCTGTGGCCACAGGTCGGGGTTATAGCATCTGTATTGAGCCAAAAGCCTTACAGAGTTGCTACTATCTTATATGGTTCCCTGAAAAATGGGTCTTATAAAATGTGAGTATTGCTTAAGCAGCTCACCTAAGATGGGAATATTATATCCAATGTTGTACGACTATTGTTCAGACGGGAAAAGGTAAACCAAGGTAATGAAAGGTGTTTACAGCTTTTCCAATGTGTTATATGCAACTTGTTATGTGTTGCATCTTATATGGCATATTGCTGCATTCATAATAGCTTGCTGAGATTTATTCTCACCTCTCTCCCTTTAATGTTTTTAGATTCCGAGACAGGCGAACCGGCCAAGTAAGGGCGGTGAGGAGTTTGGAAGTGATATTTTGGGAATTGTCGGGGTATATATAGGTTGGTGTAGCAAGTGTATTTTGGTATAATTCATTTAAGGAGTTTGTATTTATAAACCTTAATTCTATGTTATAACCGATACCTTTTTGTAACTAAAACAGTTTCTTACTTTCAAAATTGGTCAACTCTTTCTCCAATGTAGAAAGGTCTAGAGTTATTTTGAAATAATTATGACAATTGTATTTATGCTTGAAAGTAGATAAAAGTTTTAAAAGTTTAGGAAATTTGGGTTAGTTTGAGGACGCTCCAGCTTGGAACACGTGTAGGTTCCGGGTCGGGGTCCTCACAGTTGGTATCAAAGCTCGGTTAGAGTTCTCGGGTAGAGTCTAGCTGAGTGAGAGTGTGTGATAACTGACGTCGAGGGTTTAATGCAGGAATTTGTTCAACGACAGGAAATGATAATGACCAACCAAAGAATCAAGGAAATGTGAGAAATATGGAGAGATAGATTCCTCCACAATCATTTGAGGTATATTACCTGTCTCCGGAATTAGGGGTCATACTTTTCTAAATTCCCGTTCATTTCGTTCTCATGTGGCATTACATTTCGCTTTTATTTGCATAAATGGCCTAAGAGTTGCCTTATGTGCTGGAGGTTCTACTCTTATGGGAGAGTACCTCGAATCATTCTTGATTATCATGGTAATTGTGAGTAAGTGGGCATGGATTGCCGGTGAATGTGGTAGAGATACCAATCCGTGAATTATTGTTATATTGACCTGAAATATTTGAGTAGTTGTTGTGTTTGGGGAAGACTGCGCAAGAAGCGAGTCTCCTTATCTATGTTTGATTTGCCTCCGTGTGTAGTTGAGGCGGATAAGTCATTAATTGATATTATGTCATATATGCGTAAATGTCAAAAGTAGGGCCTAAGGAAAGTGAAGGTTATTTGGGTCATGTGTTATATCTGAGTAAAAGACACTTGAATTATCTCATGTACCGGTGGTAAATAAATTGGTGAACTCTTAGTTGAGGTTAGGTATATGGCCTAACTAAGAGTGGTTTATGGTTGTATAACTTGCGTGAGTATTTATACATTGGTGTCTCGTGGTGGAGACTAGATATATGAGACTAGTATTGAAAGTGATAGTCTAAGTGGGATTATATGGTTTATAAGATATCACGAGTATGAGTTCTTATAGAACTGACATATATATTTGCCTTATGTGCTATAAGTATATTCTCTAATGAGAGATTGATTGTATTCTTGCTACTAATTTGAATAGGAAATCAGATATTCTTGTAGGTGATATCACCCTATAAGTTGACTAAGTGGTGTTTTCCATGTGAGTTTCAAAATGGGTTCCCATCAGGTATCATGCCAGGATATTGAGGCTTTGAGTTGATATAAGGTACTATTTTGGTATTCGGATCCCTAGATAGAGGACACTAATTGGGATAATGAAATTGATGACTACACTTGGGAAATTATTCGATAAAGAAGATAATAAGCTCAGCGAATTTCCGTAAGAATGAATTGTTACCATATTTAGAAAAGATGATACTTGGTGGTTATTTATAGATTATGGAGATCTAAAATTGGTAACTGTGAAGAATAAGTATTCGTTATCACTTGTTGATGATTTGTATGACTGATTTTAGAAACTAGTAGAATACTCAATGGTTACTAGTTGAATTTTCGGGGTGTTACAATTACAGTGAATGATTGTTGTAAGGATATACTTAAGACAACATTTGTATCTAGTATGACCGTTTTGATTTGTGGTTGTGTATTAGTTATGGAGAGGTAAATAGGGTAAATGTGAAGAAGTATAATAGATGTAGTTATTGGTGACTTATAGGATCAACTTCAGGAATTGGTAATATATGTATATGGTTTGTTTTGAGAAACGATTATCATTAGTTGAGAATATAAAATGAGGATAAATCTTATTGGAAGGCAGGATACTTTAGGATGATTACACCCTATATGTTGACTTAGTTGTGTGACTCATATGAGAGATTGGTGTGATGCTTGGGAAGGTATTGGCGTTATGCGGATTTTGAGTTTGTTGATGGTTATCGAGAGGTAAGTTAGTTACACTGTTAATGTTTAATCGCAATTTGGGGATGATTGATCTATGTGAGTTCCAATTATATTTTCTTATTAGGAGATCATGGTAATTGATCGGAAACTTGATGTATGCAATACGTTGTTACTAAGTACAATACCAATATCAAAGGTAGGGAATAGATGACTCAAATTAAGTAAAAGTGTTGAATATTCAACTCGAGGAATTATTGAATTGAGGATGATTTACCAAGTTTATTATCTTAATGAATGTTTTAGTGTTATTTATAGAAGATAGTATTAGTATTACGAGATTTTGTTTTCTTATAGATAAATTAACTAAGTATAAATATTATGAGTGGTGCCTACACTATAAATAGAGGTCAAACAAGAATATTTTGTTAGAATTGTTTTAAATGTGCTTTACAACTTTGGATTGTATATTGAACTTCGGTATGAGCATTTGTGCCCTTCGGGGATAGTTTGATTTATTAAGGTCAGTGAACCGTTCTTGTGTACATTAAAATCTGGGAGTAATTTAATTATCTACCACTGGTATGGGACGGTTGTAGATAATTAGATCACTCGAGTTAGTTTTGTTAGCTTATCAATCTTTTTAAAAAAAAAAAAAAAACTCTTAAAATTGTGAGTGGTTTAGTTAATTAAAACTGGTATGGGCCGATTTTAAATAAATAAACCATTTGAGTCTCATTGGATCTCTTTTTATCTATCCTTTGAAATTCTGAAAGATGTTGTAAATATTAGAAAGACATGTTATTCTAAAGATATAATTGGTACAGAAGTAAGTAGAAAGGCAACCTAATTTCACTACAGTGATTAATTATATTAAAGTTTTGATCCGAGAAATGATTTGAATGGTGGGGTTATTAATGTGACGGTCGCAGTAGACTCGGTTTTTGTATTGGAGTTGGATCGGCTCCGTTGTGGGCGGCCAACCATTTGATTCGGATATTGATCTGTCACTGGACCTGAACATAATTGGAACATTGAACTGTGAAATAGGGTCGATTAATATTTCGTTTATGGAATCAGGGTCTTATTAGCATGTCCATATTTATTATTCCATGGGCAGTTGTTTAATGTTTGTATTAAGAGAATTGCGGACGAGATAATTGAAATAACTCGTTTCAAGTAAGTCAAAGACATAAGGTGGTTTGGTTACAAATGTGAAAATAGAATATTGACGTTAGAAGATTTTTTAAAATATTTAGAGTTCTAGATTGAACTTGAGAGTATTATCAAGATGGATTTTGTGATTGGGTTACCTTGGGAATAAAGAGGAGTATGTTGTTTTATTTATAGAAAGTTGATTGTATTTTCTACTCATTATATAGGTATATAGTGATGAGATTCTTTGATCAAGTCCTCATATATGTTAGGGGATAGTTTGATTGTATAAACCCCATAGTATTAAATGGATTGGATAGACATCAATTGGGGAAGGTCCTTTTGGAATGTAAGAATGATATTAAGTTTAACCTTGTGAAAATTTGAGGAATCATTACTTATTGTTGAGGATATGCTACGGGCATGTACAATGGATGTTAGTAGTCGATAGGACGTATGGTTCCCAGAGGTTGAGTGCGTATAATAGTAGTTATCATTCTAGCATTGAGATAAAACCGTATGAGGTGTGGTTCGGGAAGAAAATATCGATCTCCAATTTGTTGGGGTGAGGTTGGTGACGCAAGGCCTAAGGAAAATTGGCACCAAAGTTTGTTAATCCATTTGAAGCTTTAGAAAAGGTTGGTGATTTGACTGATAGACTGGCTTGGAGCAGCTTATAGAGTATTTGAAGTTTTAATGTAATATTGTAATGTATTTGGTGACATAAGTTGTAATACTTTTAATTACTTATATTTTTATTGAGGACGTGAAAATTCGGGTTAGTGATAATTGCATGGTATTCTTGGAACATTAGGTTGTAATATCTTATTATTAATGGAATTAGAAATCTTGGGGAAGAATCACAACATTGAAGAGACTATTTGGGAATTGGAGTCTGAGGTATACATAAATAACCGAGGCGCGTTGAACATTAGGTAAGTGACCGTCAAATTCGGGATGAATTTTCTTTAAGGGGGAGTGAGTGTAACGACCCTAACCCTAGGCACTAATTTTAATAAAATATTATATACTTTTAATATTAATGTTAATTTTATGTGCTCATATTATGTCTTTAAATTCTTATATCAAGATGAAATGGTTGGAAAATAATTTAGAATCCTTAGGATTTCTAGGGAAATAAAATATAGCATCTTGGGGAGTATAATAATAGAAAATGAATAAAATGTGAAAGGAGGTTAAAGTATGTGGGATAAAGTATTTGAGTAGGAGGGTTTAGTTTACCATTTTAGAACTTGGAGGACTTAGTTGCTCATTTTGGAAAGCCTTGATTTATTGGGGATGGGGGGCCATCACCTCCCCCTTATTTCCCTCATCTTTCTTCCCTTTAGTCAACAATCACCATACTCTCCCCATACTTCCCCCTTACTCTTACATCCTCCTCACTCTTTCTCCATCATTTCTTCTTACTCCTCCCAAGAACTCCATGGAAACATAACCTTGAAGCCTCACCTTCTCAAGTTCCTAGAGGAGTCATTTCTTCTCCATTTTTCAATCCAAGAGTACTTTTGTGTTTGGGGCAACTAGGAGAGTTGATCAAGCCAAGAAAATCTTCATTCCATCTTGTATTTGCTAAGGTGAGTTATTATGACCCTTCCCTTCATTAAATGCTCATGAACTCTTAATATTGTTCTTGTTAATATGATGGTTGTTTAATGCTTTGGAACTATTCTCGGAGTTGAGAAATTGGAAATTGACATAGAATGATGTTAGGGTTCATAGAAGTGGATTTAGAGTGTAAGAAATGGGTGGAGTTAGTTTTTAGAAGATTTAACTTGAAATGTGTTAGTAAATTGGGTTGGAAATCGTGTGGTAAATGATCTAGGTTTATATCATTTTGGGTTTAAATGATTTAGGATGAAGTTGTGAAGTATGACATTGTCCATGAAAGTTGATAAAAGGGTAAGAAGATGGATTGATTAGATTAAAAAGGGTTAATTTGAAATGTGTTAGTAAATTGGGTTGGAAATCATATGGTAAGGATCTAGGTTTACATCATTTGGGTCTAAATGACTTAGTATGAGAAGTATTAAATTTAGTAAACCTTTAGGTTCATCAATAAAAAGGGAAGCTTGGGTTGAAATTTGGTTTTCTTGGAGTTATTGAATTATTGCTGCTGTTGTACCTGTTTCTGGCCGTGGCACGAGTCGTGCCCTCAGGCACGAGTCGTGCCCATGGACAATTCGTGACCACGAGTCGTGCCTAGGAGGCCAAGTAGTTCTGAGTAACTTAAGAAAAATTGGCACGAGTCGTGCCCTCAGGCACGAGTCGTGCCATGGGAAAGTCACGAGTCGTGACCTGGTTAAGAGGAAGTCGTGCCTTGTTGGGGAAGCCAGGTTCAGTGAAGGGCCAAAGGGGCACGAGTCGTGCCCTGGGGCACGAGTCGTGCCCAGGCCTGGTTATGTTGCACCAACTTTAGAGCTGTTTAAACCTAATCAAACTGGAACAAAAATGAAATCTCTATAACCTAGATTAAAGTAGAATACTTTGGCTACACAATGACATCTTAAGTGATCAAAATGGAATTGGGGAAGTACTTTAAATAATGATTGGAAAACGCTAGGTAGCCTAGTCGGGTAACTTGACAAATGTGATTCCATATTGGTAAATTTAACTTGGACCTTCATAGAGGCCATGTATTATAGTATAATGACAATGTAGGCTGGATTGATGATACCTCCATGCCTTACTTGAGTTCATATTCATTGATTATATTATGCATAGTGTGTTGAATAAATGTTGCACTATGATATTGGTTGAACATGAGTATATTTTACCATGTGGCTATGTTGCTTATCCCCTTTGTGGATTATATTTCAAGTAACTATTATGTGCTTGATGATGTGTTAATCAGCTGATGTTGGGGGTATAACATAATACGGTCAATTATGGAAGTGTGACCTAATGTGATCGGATTATGTTATATCTGTGACCGTCCCCTCCTGTGGCCACAGGTCGGGGTTATAGCATCTGTATTGAGCCAAAAGCCTTACAGAGTTGCTACTATCTTATATGGTTCCCTGAAAAATGGGTCTTATAAGATGTGAGTATTGCTTAAGCAGCTCACCTAAGATTGGAATATTATATCCAATGTTGTACGACTATTGTTCAGACGGGAAAAGGTAAACCAAGGTAATGAAAGGTGTTTACAGCTTTTCCAATGTGTTATATGCAACTTGTTATGTGTTGCATCTTATATGGCATATTGCTGCATTCATAATAGCTTGCTGAGATTTATTCTCACCCCTCTCCCTTTAATGTTTTTAGATTCCGAGACAGGCGGACCGGCCAAGTAAGGGCGGTGAGGAGTTTGGAAGTGATATTTTGAGAATTGTCGGGGTATATATAGGTTGGTGTAGCAAGTGTATTTTGGTATAATTCATTTAAGGAGTTTGTATTTATAAACCTTAATTCTATGTTATAACCGATACCTTTTTGTAACTAAAACAGTTTCTTACTTTCAAAGTTGGTCAACTCTTTCTCCAATGTAGAAAGGTGTAGAGTTATTTTGAAATAATTATGACAATTGTATTTATGCTTGAAAGTAGATAAAAGTTTTAAAAGTTTAGGAAATTTGGGTTAGTTTGAGGACGCTCCAGCTTGGGACACGTGTAGGTTCCGGGTCTGGGTCCTCACATGTACACATCCCTCCCATAACTATTTCTGAAAAGGGAGTTTGAATGACAAACTTTGATTTTGATAAGGAATTTGAATGGCAAACTTTAGTTTTCTGAAAAGGGAGTTTGAATGAAAAACTTTGATTTTGAGAAGGAGTTTCAATGGAAAACATAGATTTTGAATCGGGCATTATAACGTTACTCTTTTTTGATAAAAGGACGAGAAGGAAAGATTTTGATTTTGATCGGGCATTATTACGTTACCCTCTTTTTGATAAAAATGATAGTAAAGAAAAGACGATCAACAATTCAATTTCTTAACTCGGATATTAAAAGTAAATACGATCAACAAATCAAATGGTTTGGACGGTAAGTGATAGTATTGAAATAGCAATATCAACGAACCAAACGGTTCGGACGGTAAAAGGTGCGATCAACTAACCAAACGGTTCGGACGACAAAGAGCGTTATGTAAATGACAAATCAACGAACCAAACGGTTCAAAAGGTAAAGACAATCAACGAGTCAAACGACTCGGACGATAAAAGACAATCAACGAACCAAACGGTTCAGACGGTAAATGAGGTAATTGATAAAGTTTATGAAAAATGGATCAAGATCTCCGTTTTAACCCTAAATCATTCTTTTCGAAGGAGAAACATATAGAGAGAGGATCACTTCAAGACGCGTAGTCAACGTAGTGTCTACATTTTGAAGGTTTTGATCGGATCAGAAATAGCGTAAAACGCGTAAAAAGAGATGAAACGGAGTTCGAGAATAAGAGTTTTACCAATGGCTAGATTTTGGCTCTATATTCCTAGGGTACGTGTTTGAAAGGTGTTTAAAGAGAAGAGAAATTCTTCTCTCATGTAAGCAGAACATCCCCTAGTTAACACTCGTTCGCACATGAGTTTCCGTCAATTCGGCGGCGTTTCGACAGCGTTTCGGGAGGGTTTTGGGGCATGAAGAGGGATGGGATGTTGAATGGGGGATTGGGGTAAGGAAAATTGTTGTCAAAACTGAAAGAGGAGGCTGCTATTTATAGGAAATTTCAAGGTGCAAAACAGGTCATCCGGCCAGTTCTTCAGTTTGGAGGACTTTTTGGGTATTTGAAAATATGGTGAGACTGATGGGCGATCCAACAAAACAGGTCGCCCAGCCACTCCTTCAGTTTGAGGGTATTTTGGTCTTTTCCAGCCTTGGATTTGATTGATTTGACCTAGGACCTTGTGCATGCGTGACACGTGTCCTGCTTAGTCATTAAGTAAGGGTATTTTGTTCCGCTGAGCCGTACTTTGACTATTTTTTAAATAACTGTCTGAATAAATGTCAAAACAGTCCCGAAAAGTCTCAGAAATTGTGTATTTTTGAAAAAGTGATATTTTCATGTATTTGAACGTGTGTTTAATACACTTTTAACTTTGAATGCTCGGGACATTCCTGTAAAGTCTCGTTAACTTGGAAATAGTGAGTTAACGGATTATAACGATCCGGATTTGGGTACTTACAGTAAGTTATATTCGTAACACACAAATACGATAGGGACTCAGTCCACCTAAAAAGATTTAAAAATATAATTTAAATAAATCAGATAAATATAATATAATTTAAACAAATCAGATAAATACAATAGAATTCAAACAAATCAGAATGGTTGTAATTTACCTACACCCCAATGAATAGTCGGGTAAGTTCGGTTGTACATCCTCATCTCCCCTAACCACTATTGGCTATGTGGTCAACAACCTCTCCCATGCCCAAAGATGTTTGTATTATAAACAAATCAGATAAATACAATATAATTTAAAAACATACATAAAACCAAACATATATCGAAAAATATAATTATCATACCTGCACAATAGAGAGAAATCCACTACAAATAATGGTGTCGGGTAAAGTCGCAGTACACACTTCCCGATAAAGAAAGGCGAATGCAGCACTGCCTCAAATTTAATCATGTATCATCTCGATATCTCTAAGCAGTGGGAGATACATCAACTTCACCTTATTACTAGTGCGATCAGGCATCACAATCGACCCGAGGGCTGCCAATATGTACGCACGTGTATACCTAATGACCAAATCATGTGTCGCATTTTCTGAAAGCTGACCAAAATGGAGAAACTGACTTAGAATCCACTTAAGCTTCAACAACCCTGCTTCTATCTCACTATCGGGTGGTCTAACACCTAATAACTCCTCACATAAGTCGCACCAACCCTGAAGCAACCTTGTGGTGTCAGAATTGGTAACAGAAAGTCCATCAATCGGTAACCCTGACAACATACCCATATCCTCTAAACTAACGGTTATCTCACTAACCAGAAAGTAAAAAGTGTGGGTTTCCTGATGCCATCGCTCAACCAACGTTGTAAGCAAACCCCAATCATGCATGATTTTCCCTAACTTCTAAACCTCGTAAAATCCTGCTGCTACTAGTCTCTCCTGGATCCCCGCATCTAACACTTCCGGCAGAGTCGAACCACGACGAAAAGATAACTTCTCAACATTTCTTTCGGCCCAGATGTATTAAGTTTGATGCTTATCCTGTAATCTCAAAACATCTTGTTGCAAAGAACCCGGATCGACAAACGACTCAAGAAGCTCTCCATGCTGATGTTCTACATTCATTTGTAACACAAAACACAAAATTGTTCAAATTTAAAACTCAATTTAACAAAAATACTAACTGAACTAATGAAAACCCTAGTTTAACTAACAAAAAACCTAACTAAACTAACAAAAATAATAATTTAACCAACAATACCATAGAAATCAAGAATAACTAATTAAGTAAAAAGAATAACTCATAAATCAATCAATTCGTAAACCCTAGGTTGAATCCATTTCAAAAACCACCCCCAAATCCATCAATTTTGAAAACCCTAGGTTGAATTAATGTTAAAATGATTCAAAATATAGGAGGGAGTATGAAGTCAAGGACTTACACTAGCGAATTTGAAGTCGTTACTGCAAATCACGAGTTATGCTTTCTGTTATTTGTCGTTCCAGTTTCTCCCTCTCTATGTGTCGTTAATTTGGGTGTGTTGTGATTTTTTTTTTTTTTTGTGTGTTATACCAAAAAACAAACTTCTCTAAATTCGCTATTAAGAATAGCGAGTCTTTAAGTGAACTCGAGGTTTCAAGTAGCGAGTTTACCTCTATATTTACACTAATTGCAACCTTAATTAGCTAATCATTTATTCCAAACAAACTCGCTATTTACAGTAGCAAATTCATATTTTAATAAAATTTTCGCGAAATTCTCGAAATTGTTTATGTAAATAAAAAGAAGAAAATAAGAAAATTAAACTCGCTATTTGAAGTAGCGAGTTTAAGCGAATTTTTATTAAAATCGCTACATAAAGTAGCGAGTTTCAAGAAATGAGTCATTTTGGTCAATAGTTTGAAAGCGTTGTTATTTTGGGATATATTTTTTTAAAAGGGAATATTTTGAGAAAAAATCCAAAAATGTCAATTTAATATATATATATATATACAAATTATCGTTTTGAAAAATTTAATTCACTTAGATTTTAATGATAAACTTAATCGAAATTTGATTATAATTAATTATCCCAATGCAATTCTAAAATTTGTTATTAATAGTATTCACGATGATAATTCAATAACAATGTTTAGAATTGTATAAGGATAGCTAGATTTTAGAGGCATTTACAAAAAAAGTACTTTAGAAAGATGGAAATTACAAAAAAAAAAACACATAAGTTCGAAATTAGAAAAAAAATTGATTTTTTTTAATCAGTTTTGGTCAAACAACTGATAATTTCAGTTATCAGTTGTTCAAACAACTGATAATTTCAGTTATCACTTGTTTACAACGAATAACTGAAATTATAAGTTGTTTGAAGTAGGGATGACCAAATTCGGTCCGGTTCCGGGCCTTGAACCGCCGGTTTCGGTTCGGCCAAATGGTAACCCTTAACCGGCCCGCACTAACCCGGTTCTGGTCCGTCCGGTTCCGGTTTTCTCCCCGGTTCGCTCCGGTTCCGGGCTTTTCCGATCCGATTTCGGTCTGGTTCTTTGGAAAACGTGGAAATTTCGTCCGATTCACGGTTCCGGTTCCGGTCCGGTTTGGCATTTTTGTAACCCTTAAATGGCCGCACTAACCCCGGTTCCGGTTTTCTCCCCGGTTCGCTCCGGTTTAGGGCTTTTCCGGTCCGGTTCCGGTCCGGTTTTCCGGTTCCGGTCCGATTTGGCCATTCCTAGTTTGAAGCACAAATTACTTTTCAAACAACTGATAATTTCAGTTATCAGTTGTTTACAACTCATAACTGAAATTTTCATTTGTTTGAACAACTGATAAAAAAAAAAGTTTTTTGTAAAAAAAGAAAAAAAAAAGTAGTTTTTTTGTAATTTTCCATCTTACATGTTTTTTTTGTAAACCTTTTTGAGTGAGTTTTTTGTAATAAACCTATATATATATATATATATATATATATATATATATATATATATATATATATACTCCCTCCGTCCCAAATAAAGAGTTAAATTTGTCCGACACGCAAAATAAGAAATGTGATGTAGGAAAGAGAAAAAGTTTAAATGTTGTGAGTATGAAAAATTAAATAGGAGAGAGAATGAGTGGGAGGTGATGTAAGAAAGATAATGTTGTGAGTGTAAAAGTAAAGTAGGAGAGAGAATGAGTGGAGAGAATAGTGATTTAAGGTTTCCTTTTTGGGAAAGTGGCTTTTTAAATGGGACGCTCAAAAAGGAAATAAATGGCTCTTTCGCTGGGACGGAGGGAGTATATATATATATATACTCCCTCCTTTCCATTTCAATGGATACCAAAAAAAAGGGCACACATATTAAGGAAAGGTAAGAGAGAGAAAAAGTGGAGAGAGAATGTTGTGAGTGTAAAAGTAAAATAGGAGAGAGAATGAGTGGGAGGAATAGTTAGGAGAGAGAATGTTGTGAGTGAAAAAGTAAAATAGGAGAGAGAATGAGTGGGGTAAATAGTGAAGATTCCTTTTCATTTTGGGTAAGTATCAATTAATGTGGGACAGATCAAAAAGGAAATAAGTATCAATTGAAGTGGGACGGAGGGAGTATATCATTAAACACCAGGTTTCAAATCCTACTAACTACAAATAATTTTAAATTATTTTTAGCCTCTAATATGAGAAATAAACTTTTTCAAAATTTTACTTAAATTCTTTAATAATCATTTCATAAATAGTTTTTATTTATTATTAAAGTTAAATTTTTTGTTTCTATTATGATAAATGATTTTTTCTTTTTAAATATTTTTAAATTTGAATTCTATTGCTCATTACTTTAACTAATATAAATGAATTTCATTTATTATCTATTAATTTTTCATCATTATTGTTTGTAAAAAAAGTAAATTTGAAATATATAAAAAATAAAGTACAAGATTAATTTCAACAAATGCTTCCTAAAATGATGTCATCATTAAAACAACTACTCCCTCTGTCCCATAAAACATTACCCCTTTTACTATTTTGGGCGTCCCTTTAAAGTCCCACTTTCCTAAAAAGGAAATTTTTAATACTTCTTTATTCATGGGACCCACTTGTCATACTCACAACACTTTTCAAATTTACTATTCTCTCCACTTATTCTCTCTCCTCCCACTCACAACACCTACTTTAATAACATTATTTCTTATTTTCCGTTCTCAACAGTAAAGGTGTAAAGTTTTGTGGGACGGAGGGAGTATAATGTAAATATCGTTTCTATTTTTTTATTTTTTCATAATATAAGCTTACCATTTTCAATTAACAATAAGAAAAAAACGGTGGGTAACATAGGTTTGTAATTAACTTATATTTTAAGTTTTATATTATAATTTCATTGCGTTTGAAAAAAAATAGTTTAAAACTTTTATATTATAAAATGCGCAACCTCTTGAAACATTCTAAATACGCCTGGTCCCAATGATTGATCAACACGTCACTTACTTAGCCAATATCTTTATTAATAGTTGCATTTTTAGTGACCTTCTTTCCTGGGATAATCATCTGCATCTGCACATGCTTAACCATTATCACCCGTATAAAGGTATTCATTTAAATTTAATTAAGTTAAGCATCAAAAATAAAATATA
The DNA here is from genome assembly GCA_022495995.1 of Adenophora triphylla var. japonica. Taxonomy (NCBI): domain Eukaryota; kingdom Viridiplantae; phylum Streptophyta; class Magnoliopsida; order Asterales; family Campanulaceae; genus Adenophora; species Adenophora triphylla. Next base: position 80,897 of record JAFEMH010006040.1, read on the forward strand.
TTATACGGAAGTTCTCCTTTCGTTGTTTCAGTCTAGAGTTAAAAAATGATGATTATTTAAGAATTAAAAAATATGTGAAACATATGATATGATGTATTGTGAGTCTAGATAGTTGAATAGAACAGAGAAATTGAAATAGAAATAGTTAGCAGATAAGTGTATTGTAAATAATAAAAGGTTTCACTTTAAATTTTTGAACTTTTGAGAGAAATAATATTTTTTAAAGTTTAAACAATCAGCCTGAACGCATAAACGCATAAAATATAGAGTCGGTCTCTGGAGAAACGCGTTTCTCCATAAGTTATGGAGAAACGTGTTCTGGATATCCTGAAGCTTTGGGATGGATATCCAGAAAAAAAAAATCCAAGGTCAAGATCAAATTTATGATTCTGGATATCACTTTCATAAGGTTCTGAATATCCAGAACATTGAATATTGATATCCAGAAGCTTTGGAACGGATATCCAGGAAAAAAGATTTGGGGCAAAGGCCAAGGCCAAGGCCAAATTTCTGTTTCTGGATATCACTTTCATAAGGTTCTGGATATCCAGAAGCCTTGGGACGAATATCCAGAAGCCTTGGGACGGATATCCAGAAAAAAGAGTCGTGCCAAATTTCTGATTCTGGATATCACTTGCATTGTCGCGCGACAAGTCGGGCCCCGTTTCTCCATAAATTATGGAGAAACGCGTTTCTCCCCAGATTTTACGTAAAATATATTGTACTGAACCAGAACAATGGGTATATATTTATATAATTTATATTTATATTTCTAGTCATAAGTTATGTGAATCGTATATACCCACATTGTTATATTTATATTTATTAAACGGTATAAATTGAGATAAAAACGTGAATCTGTGGTCGGGCAAGGCCGAATAGATTGTGCCCAAAATATAATAAATATAAGTCTCAATTACGACAAAGGGAGTGAACTTTTCCTACATTTGCTCGTTGTGCTTACTCGTCATTCTCACTATTTCGATCTAGACATAGAAGAGCGTATAATAACTGAGGCACAACAAAACTGTATGCCGACGAGGCACAAATTTCATATGCCGAGCAAGTCACTATCAAAGCCGAGCAAAGTCTCCTTTGAGGATGAGGAGTCCATCCTCGGTCTCCATATAATATAAGGAAATAGGTTTTCCAATCCTTACTTTTCACTTCACCAGCGTTAACCCAACCCGATCAGGCCATGTACGACGAAGAGCATGCCTCAAAGGCGTACGTGCAGATTACTACTATCTAATCCTACTCAAATAAGGAATGCGAGCATTTATATTCCTCCTATGATCATAAACTTATCTTACACGCATTCCTATCCAACATGGATTCTACAATGATATGTCTATAGATACAAGTCATAATTCACATTATTTGGGTAATTCATCTTTTGACTCTAAACTCTTGTCAATTGATTTCTCTCTCCAAACACAAATACTTACTCTCACGTCGGAGAATCTTCGCCGGTGAAGCCCCGGCTTAGTTTACGTGTTTGTTCATCTTTTTCAGGCTATTCAATCATACAGGATACTACCTGCCGCTGAATTTGGGCTGATCCGAACGTTTTTGGCATCATCAGTTTGGTTACATTATCGTGATTCGAAATACCCATTGAATAGCTTGAAAAAATCTCATTCCGCTCTCCTAATCCTAATGAAAGACGGACATAATGCTAGTATTACTCCTGAACATGATAACGTTCTTGTGGAAGAGACTCATGGCAACACAAGTACTGTTTTTCATATCATCAATGGGAAATTGCCTCCTTTACCGCCGCTGATTGACAGACTGCCCCCCATACGAATGATTATGCGTTATATGGGACAGCCAATAACCGACACAATAACAAATAACAAAATTTGGATATTATTTCTTTCCTTATACTCCCTCCGTCCGCATAGTTGGTTCACAGTTACTGTTCTCACGTAAATTAAGGAGAAAATATTATATTGAAAGTGTTGTGAGTGTGAAAATAAAATAAGAGAGAGAATGAGTGGAGGGAATAGTAAATTATAATGGTGTTGTGAGTATTAAAATAATGTAGGAGAGAGAATGAGTGAAGAGAATAGTGATTTAAGATTTCCATTTTAGGAAAGAAACAAAGTGTGAACCATGTAAATGAACGTCCAAAATAAAAAGCGTGAACCATATAAATGGACGGAGTATCTCTTTTACTTTAATTTTATTAAGCACACATGATTAAAAACTAGTAGGAAATAAGGTAGTGGAAATTAGGTTTCTTGATAATGTTGCTTGATGTCAGAATTAACCCACTTAAGTCACCAATCTACTGTCACATTTCGCAAACATTATTCTCGGAAATATCACCCGCAGGCATGACTAGATTCCCTAAGGTTTATCAGCTGTCACGTGTTTTTCATTTTTTTCTCCATTCTTTATTCATTAAAATTACTCATAATGGTTTCATCTCTTTCTCCCATTTTATCTAACATTTTTTACACTTTTTTCATTCACCTAATATTTCATCTATTCATTTCATTTACCCTTTACAATGGCTAAATTAAATTAAATTTCAACTCCCTCCAACTCATCATTCTATATCCCATCACTTTTATTTTATTTATATTTTCTATTTTTAATTAGTAAAATAATTATTATTTATAATTAAAAAAATATTTTGCACTTAATTAAAAAAATATTGCATCAATTTATAGGAAAAAAATAATGATTTTTTTAAATAAAGGCTAAAATGAAGAAGGATAATTGAGAAATGAGTTTTTTTTTTTTTTTTTTTTTTGTCCAAATCAAATGAAACTTATATCAATTTGTAGGGAAAAAAATGATGAATTTTGGTGAAAAAAAATTAATTTACTGGGTGATAATTAAGCTCAAAAATTTGGGATAAACCTTAGCGCCTCACGCGCCTTGCCTGGGCGTGAGGCGCACGCGCCCCATCTGGTCCAATCAAAAGTCGACACGTGTCAATAATCTTTTTTTTTTTTTTTTCTGTTGGTTGAAACTTTTCATTCCCCCATTTCATTCAACCATTGCACCATTTCAATTAACTAAAACCCATTTCAATCACCTTTTCATTCATTCAGCCATTGTTAATAGTCTAATAATAATATTATTTATTAATTATTAGCTGTCACGTGTTTTGCTTATAATTTCATTTTTACTAACCCTTTTATCTCGAATTTTTTCTCAAATAATACTGTTTGAGAAATTTATTTTTCAAAATGACTTACTGTTCAAACTTTTGCCCAAAGTGTCTCACTTTTTGAAACTCGCTACACCGTGTAGCGAGTTTGACTTGGACAGGTCAAACTCGCTACACGGTGTAGCGAGTTCCATGTAATTAAGTTTGTCGATTTGGTCATTAATTAAGGCAATTAATTAAGCAAAACTCGCTACACCGTGTAGCGAGTTTGACATGTCCAAGTCAAACTCGCTACACCGTGTAGCGAGTTATTAAAAATCCAAAACCCTTCCAGTTTACAGTCTTCATCAATAAAACAAAAAAAAACCCTATGTTTCTCTAAGTCAGCCACCGGCAAGCAAGGGAGAAGAAGAAGAAACAAAAGCCAACCACCTTGATTTTGTCATTCAAATTCAAAATTTTATAATTGTAAGTTTACATTCTTGTATTTTACTTTATTAATTCCTATAATAAATATATACGATGCATTTTATATTTTGCATATAAATAATTAGATTGTTTTAGCATGATTGGAGAAAAAATAGAAGAAAATTAAACCTTACGAAAATAAATAAATAATAATAATAGTAATTATAGTTGTATTGGATAAGCAAATATTGTAGTGTTAATAATATTTCTATGTGAAATTGTGTCAAGTAAATGATTAAGTTATCAAAATTTTAAGAATATAGTGGATAATTATTTATTGTAGTGACATTAGCCCTTTCCTAATATATTATATAGATGAAACTTAAACATCTTCAAAATGTCTATTGAATGAAAAATATATAGACATCCAATTTTAGGTGAATGGAGATTATTTTTTTGTTTATATGCATGAATTTATGAAAACTTAAATTAAAATTTTGAAAATATGTTTATACACATAAATTTCTAGAAATATTAATTGATACACAATAAAAATGCTATCAATAACAAATTATAAAATGTAATGACATTAGTTCTTAGAATATTAATTAAAATTCATCATATTATCATAGTTTAATCAAAGTGAATATAATTAATGTTTTATTGTTGAGATGATTGTAAATCATTTTTATGATAGTTTAATTAGATACAAAGATAATACAATTCGAACCCATTAATAAATTTTATCTGGATTAACATGAGTTGATAAAATGATCCTTACATTATTAATTATTCAAATAAAAAAGGATAATACAAATTAAGATCTTATGATTAAAATATCTCCAAACATGATTAATTAATTGAGATAAAATGATTTGTGTGGAGGTAAGTTTGAATTTTGAATTTCAAAATTGAAATAATTAAGCCAATAAAATGACCTCATGTGGAATTTCATGTTATAAATCAACTTGGCGAGCTCTGCTTATGACATATGACTCCACTTTAATTGTATTATTTAGTTTTTATTTAAATTTAAGAAATTATAAATCTTTTTTTTAAACCTAAATTCTTTTTTTTTAATTAAACCTAATAACTCCTGTTTCTTCTCTTGAGACTAATTATGTGACTAATTTGTGTCTCAATCCGATTTTTTTTTTATTTTTTTATGACATTGTAAATCTTTTTTTTTTAAACCTAAAAATGTGACTAATTTGTGTCCCAATCCGAATTTTTTTTGGTCGTATCAGGGCTTCATATATAAAATTATCGCCAGTTAAAGGCTTTTTGACGAAATTCGTTAGAAAAGTTGATTAAGCGACATGTGTCGCGCACGTGCTTAAAAAATTAATTCAAAAGAACAATTTACTTATTTAAAAAAGAAGTACTTGTAAGGTATATAGGTTGGAAATCGCTTGTTCAAACTTTTTTTAAAAAAAAAACCGCATGCTATTTTTCAAAACCGCATGAGAATTACTCTTGAAGTATTACTTAGTATATATGCTGGAAATCAAGACCTTCCCCACAAGCACTTCTTGGAAGTGTGGGATAACTTTGAATTACAATGCCACGTACTAGTAATTACACTTTTGTATTCTCTTATTTATTTCCTTGCCTCGTAGAACAATAACCACGTACCTATAAAGTATTTAGGAAATAATTACCATTTCCGTTTATCTGCTTGAAAGTCCATAGAATTACGAAAGCGTCTTGATCTAGGTCATTCGGACTTCGCAGAACGTCGAAGTAGGGGATTATGGAAAAAACTGGGCACCAAACCATCCACACCCCAATAGTCCTCATGCTCGATTGGTTCGAATGTCCCCTTCCATGTCTTGTAGTATTCCCCAATGGTGTAAAATCGAGAAACGAAATCTCGACCATCAAGATGTTGTGCAGAACAACATGCAAGAAGATGGGAACAAGGCATGTGATAGGCAACCCATTTACCACATGTGCAGGTACGCTCATTAAGTCGGACAATCTGGATATTTCCTCCGTGATCACCCTGACGTGCGGTTGTCACTTGATACACCCCCATTTCGTGATTGTTGAACCTCCTGACCTGATGTGTTGCCCCTTTCGCGGTGTTCTTCAAGTAGTGGTAATGGACTTTCTGGCTGAATTGGTGTAGGGGATTGATGTTAGGGTTATTAGGATTACCTCCTAAGGCATTAAGTGAAAATCCATGCCTTACTTGAAAGTACTCCACACAACGGTAGAAGGCAGTTTCAACAATTGCTGTGATTGGCATCCCACGGGCTCCCTTCATCACACCATTGAAAACCTCAGACATGTTGGTAGTCATGATGCCATATCTGTAACCACCATCGTGTGCCAATGTCCATTTTTTGGCATCCAAATTCTGAAACCATGCAATTGCCTCGGGGTTAATTCTACGGATACTCTCTAAGATAGATTTCAATTTTCTATCTTTTGTTGCTCTACCCGCTATCCAAAACAGATACTTCAACCCTTCCCCTCTATGCTTTTCCAAGAAATTTGCTCGCATATGTCTCAAGCAAAATCGATGATGCACATTTGGCCACCACGTATCTTCGGTTATAGTCTTAAGAATGTCGTGATGACGGTCAAATATCAAACATACTTCACGACTCTTGATAATATGCTTGCAAAGCAGATATAAGAACCAACGCCAGTTCGTCCAGTTCTCCTTTTCAACAACGGCAAATGCAAGAGGAATTAGATTGCCATGGGTATCAACACCCATGGCAATCAGTATTACCCCTTTATATCTACCATGCATAAATGTTCCATCCACAGAAATGACAGGCCGACAATGAGAGAAAGCTTCAATGCAAGGCCCAAATGCCCAGAATACCTGTCGAAACATGTGTAACTCAACAACATGAGGAGGAGGATGAGAATACTCAAAAATTGTGCTCGGGTTGTATTTTTGAATGGCTGCTAGGACGCGGGGTAACCTTATATAAGATTCCTCCCAATCTCCAAAAACCTCTGCAATGCCCTTCTGCTTTCCACACCATGCCTTCTTTTAGTTAATTACCTTTCCAAAGCTCTTAGAGATGTGTGCAATAATGACTCCAACCTTGACATCTGAATCAGCCTTAATAAGACCAACAACTTCCCGACCGATAAACTTGGCATCTAGGTTGGGGTGATCTTGACTTTCTCCAGAATATAAGCAGCAGTGAGGAGCCTTATACTTGGTCAGTTTCCAATAGCCAAACTTCCTCCTACTCACACGAACATAAAATTGCATGGATAATTTTTTAATAGAAACTCAATTACCCATGTGTGAGGTGTGCTCTTTCTTACCCTGAACCTACAATTGGTACGAATATGGTACCTTTTTATATCAAATTGTGCTTCGTTCTTGCCAATAAAGCGTATCCCTTTAGCAATCGCCTGTTTTTCCCGATCCCAAACTGGAAAACTATGTGCATGATCGTAATCAATCAAGCCTTGTTCTTGTCGAGCAGAAGTACCATTATCACTGTAAAAGGGATAATCCGCTCTCTCATATCTTCAATTTTTCGGCACTTCATAATGAACAAGAGGTGCTTCCACATCATCATCAATCGGCCCATCATCACCGCCTCCCAAATCGACATCATAATCACTACTACCCTCCTCATATTCATCATCATCATCCTCTAGCATTGCTTCTACATCAGTGTGTACTTCCTCTTCTTCATAATCAACATCATCTTCCGAACTGACCTCATTAACATGATCATTATGCCCAAATGCCCATAATCATAACTTGTTATTTTGGTTGATACAAGTGTTTGGGAACTTGGACCAACCCCTGCATCACGGTTACCACTTGGTGAATACCCATAAATGGTCTCTGTGTGCCGTGTTTCAAACTCTGGATTGAGTCAATTTTCAATCAATTTTACAACCACATACAGCTGCAAATTTCCAATCCCCCCAAATTTAGCAAATTGATCGCATTATATCCATACACGCATCATCTTCAATACGGAAAGGAAAGTACTCACCAATCCCGTTATCAAAAGAATGAGGACATCTGTAAATGACTTCCAAATCAAATTGAGACCGATCTAAGTTTGCCTTTTTATATAACTCATCAATCAACTCATTGTATCTCCATCGGCAATTAGCCCTTATTGCACATTTGGGCCCTTTTTTGAAATGAGAACCATCAAACGTTTGTTCATCATCACTTCCCCAATAACACATGAAAATGATTGGACCCCCGTTCATCTTTAACTCTACATTACGAAATCAAAGTGTTAAAAATTATATAACAAAACTCTAACATTTATATCTACAATATACTAAAACACAGTTAAATACTTAAATTTTCTAAACATAAGTGAAAACAATGATTATGATGATGCTAATTTACCTTGATTCGTGATCTTCAACTATTCTGATGAAATAAAATGATGTCAAGAAGATTTGGGTTATTTTTTTGTGAGATATTTTGAATGAGAGACATGAGTGGGAGGAAGATTATAAATATAGTGAAATGGGTGAGAGAGAGAGAGAGAGAGAGAGAGAGAGAGAGAGAGAGAGAGAGAGAGAGAGAGAGAGAGAGAGAGAGAGAGAGAGGAAGATTATGAATATAGTGTTTGTGTTTGCCTGAGAGAGGGAGAGGAAGGTAAGACATCCCACGGGCTGGAAATCGAAACTTTATGCTGGTTGGAAACTGAACTTCAGTAGCTGGAAAGTGGAATCTCTGACTTAAACTCGCTACACCGTGTAGCGAGTTTCATTAAAGTTGAAATCGCTACACGGTGTAGCGATTTTAAGTCAGAGTTTGTCCACTCCAATAATTTCCTTCGATTCAACATTTCTTATTTTCATTTTTTTTTTCGTTCACGAAGGTATTTTGAGCAATAAATATAGGTTAATTTAGTTATCATAATGAATATCTAAAAATTGTTACTTGTAATACATATAATGGTGTATCAATAACAACTTTTAAATTTTAATTTGGATAATTAAATTAACTTCAAATTATTGCTCAAAATACCTTCTTACTAACATAAAAAAAGATTGGACCCTTGAAGTGGGACAGATGTAGTAATATATTCAACGTCAACTCTTCTTCATGAATTATTATGTTTTTGTTTACAATATTTTCCTTTGTTTCACATGTGTTGCTGAATTATGTTTTTGTTTAAATTTTTTTTTTACATGTGTTAAAAAATGATGACATGTTGCTGAATTATGTTTTTGTTTAAAATATTTTTTTACATGTGTTAAAATAAATGATGACATGCTGCTGAATTATGTTTTTGTTTAAAAACTTTTTTTTACATGTGTTAAAAATAATGATGACAGAAAAAATTGCAACGAAAACAAACACAAAATGTACCAAATAATTTTTAAAAACTAAAATAACATTAAAATAAATATAATCAAGTTAGTGACCACATCCCTGGCCACATATGGAATCTTACATTAATTAATTTAAACATTTAAGAAATTCAAGTAAACAAAATTGGCTTAGAATTCAGCCAGATTAACTTCATCATTCTTAGGAAATACCTGCAAAATAAATGAGTTTAACATTATTTACTATATGATTCCAACAATTCAGCAAAAATAAGAAAATATGTACCTTGAAGACATTAGGGAGTGTGATGTTAAGATAACGTGCTGATCGTGATGGGTTGGGGGCCCAAACAACAACCTAAATATTTCAAAACAAACAATTAGATGGAAGCATTAATGATGATTCCAAAGTGTACTGACTTCCACTAATTAATATAACATACCTTCTGAAGTATCAGAACAGAACTGACATATATATCTTTTCCAAATTCACTCTCAGTCACTTTATGATGAATGGAAACATCTATGATATTCGTAGGATCCTAATAATTTTATCCCAGTTAGTAACTCAAAACACATTTCACCCATGATAGAAATCATACTAAGCTCATATCCTAACCTTTAAAGTCACCCAGAGATCACCAAGACCATTTGGGCGTGCATGACTTGATAACAAAGAACAACCTAATAGAACATACATAAATGTAAAAAATCAATCAAAGTGTACACACATTTAACTATAATTAATCTTGATATTATACCTGGTCCACCTTGTCAATAGTATGGCATTTCTTCTTGATAGAGCTCAATGGATAATATGTACCGGCTTTAGTGAGAAATTCCATTGCAGAGAGCCAAGGACCGTCTTGGAAAGCTTCATCTTTCACAGGATCTTCAATCGCTCTCCGTATATACTCTTGGGTTGAGATCGGTGTTTGTTGCGAAGATAAGTTCTGACGGTCGAGATTTCTCTGGTGCATGGCAGACTCTACGGCACCGGCGGTACCAGGAATAACACGCGATGAAGAGGAGGATTCACCGCGAAAAAAAAATGCTGCTCTCTAGGATCCATTTTTTGTGTTTAATAGAATTTGGATTGAGAAGATTGAGGGTTGCGAGGAGGATACGAGAGAGAGAATGAATGAACGAGGGAGAGGAGGAGAGGAAGATAAATGAATCTGGGAAAACTTAGTTGGGCAATTTATTAAAGATAAACTCGCTACACGGTGTAGCGAGATTGACTTGGACAAGTCAAACTCGCAACACGGTGTAGCGAGTTTTGCTTAATTAATTGCCCTAATTAATGACCAAACTGGCAAACTTAATTACATGAAACTCACTACATCGTGTAGCGAGTTTGACCTGTCCAAGTCAAACTCGCTACATGGTGTAGCGAGTTTCAAAAAGTGGGACACTTTGGGCAAAAGTTTGAACAGTAAGTCATTTTGGAAAATAAAATTTTCAAACAGTATTATTTGAGAAAAAAATTCCTTTTATCTCTTTTCTTTTTTCTTATTTGCCAAATTTAAAAATTTAAAGATTTTAATCTAATAACTTTGAAATTAAAACTATTTTTTAAATAAATAAATAAAAACAACTTATGAAACAAAAGAAATGTTGATGTAGTAGTACATAGGGCTGTAACCGAGCCGAGCCGAGCCGAACTTTGAAGTTTCGAGCTTGAGCTCGTATAAAAGTTATCGAGCTCGATCTTTTCTCGAGCTCGAGCTCATGCCAGTATGACTGTTCGAGCTCAGATCGAATCGAGTTTCGAGCTTTTCCCGAGCTGTTTGCAAGCTTTTTGCGAGCTGCTCGAACTCGAGTATTAACGAGCCGAGCTCAAGCTTGGACTCATTTTTTGAAAAAAAAATATGAAATCAAACGAGCTTTATCGAGCACTAATTCGAGTTGTAATCGATCTCGAGCCTAAACGAGTCGAGCTCGAGCTCGAGCCTAAATGAACCGAGCTCGAACTCGAGCTCAAGCTTGGTCTTTGTCACTAAATATATATATTTTTAACAAAAATTCATAATTTCTTATATTTTTGCAAAAAGGTTTGAAAATAAATAGGAAAATGATTTTTTTTGAATTAAAAATTAACTTTTCAAAATGACCCTTGATTTTAATAGTCATTAAAAAAAAATAAAGTATTATCACTTTAAGGTGACAAATTAAAAATTAAGAAAATCAAGTGGGTATACTCTTCCATTACTAATAAAATAATATTTTATCATAATAATTTGTCTTTCAAAAAATAATAATCGAATAATATATAATAAATAAAAATTATGATAATAATATAGAAAAAATAGTTAAAACAACAAAATAAATTAAACTTCTAAGAAATATTAATATACCTAAGCCTTGAATTCCGCTCTAAATCCTAAAACAATAATGCCTAAAAATATAATTTATTGATAATAATAATTTAATAATTTAAACTTCTGTGAAATATTAATATACCTAAGTAATAATTGATCTTAATAAATTATAAAAAAAATACTTGTTAACAATAATAATAATTTAATTATCTTTAAAAGAAATATTAATAATGGTTATTACTACATCCCAAATCACATATACTTATACCCCAAACCCTAAATCATATACATATACCCCAAATCCTAAAAATATGATTTATTGATAATAAGTAATAATTGACATTTTTCATCTTTCCTTAAATCATATTTCTACCCCTAAACCCTCATTTCTATATTATAATAATTAGTAAAAATAATTTATAATAACACTAATTTAAAATATAAAATAATATTATATCATACGCATAAAAAATTTAAGAATTTTTAATATACTCAATCCCTTAAACATATATCATATACTCATACACCAGATACTCATATCCTATACCCTAAACCATAACTCATATCCTATACCATATACTTCATACACCAGACACCCATACTTTATACCCTAAATCATATACTCCGTATCATATACACATACTATATACTCTAAATCATAACCCATATAAATTAAATATACCCTAAACCTTAACCTATACCCTATATTCTAAACCATAACTTCTTTCATATACTTTCATTTTTTTAAAAATTCTTAAATTTTTTATATAACTTTTTGTAAAAAATTTCACTACTAACTAACATCTCAATTCGTTTTATTTATCCAAAATAAAATTTAAAAAAATTAAAAAAGTAAATGCTATTGTCCGTCTCTCTTTTTTCTATTATATACTTTCATTTCTTTAAAAATTCTTAACTTTTTTATATAACTTTTTGTAAAAAATTTCACTCCTAACTAACATCTCAAATAGTTTTATTTATCCAAAAAAAAATTAAAAAATTAAATACTATTGTCTGTCTCTCTTTTTCCTGTTATATTTAAATAGTTAAATATAAGTACAATGATATATATTAAGTATGTTTATTATTTTGATGAAAATATTATTATATTAGGCAAATATATTGAAAGATTGTTTTTAAAAGTCTATTGTATATACAATCTCCATATGGTTTCATTATGAAAGCACATAAATTTTAAATTAATTTTAATTATTGTACAATATTTATGGATTAATTCATTTTGAAAATACAAATATTTTTAATTATGTTTTGTTTACAATGTAAGGAAAATATAAATTAATTATATTATTTTTTACATACATATATTATATATTATACATGTATTATATGTATATTTATTTATTACAAATGTAATTATTGATTCGAGCTTAACGAGCCGAGTTCAAGTCGAGCTTGAGTCGAGCCCGAAGTATTAAAATTCATTCGAGATTCTAACGAGCTTAACGAGCCAAGCTCAAACAAGTCGATCTCGAACAGACCTCGTCGAACATACGATCCGAACACGAGCCGGCTCGAAAAAAAAACGAGCTTGAAATCGGTTCGACCTCGAGCTTACCTCGAGCCCACTCGAACTCGAGCTTTTTACGAGCCGAGCCGAGCTCGAGCCGGCTCGTTTCGTGTAACAGCCCTAGTAGTACACTTTTCCGAGAATGATGCACCCGCACAATTGCTTAGCCATGATTAACCAAAGAATGACCACAAAGAATATCAGAATCCGGCGAATTTAAGATATACGTTCTCCTGCTCAATTATAACTTCATTTTTTATTTAAAAGAACGTCTTATTATAAGCTTTATTGTTGTTAGCCGACCCCATATCATTTTGTGATTAGGGCTTTGTTGTTACCGCTACATTAGCTACCACAAAACCACCCTTCTAAAAATCCTAATTACAAAAGCGATCCCATTAAAAACATTGCAATGCCAATATACACTAAAGGGGGGGGGGAGAACAAATGAGAACTTCGATAACTCCTGTTCATGTAATGTAGCTCGATATTTCTTTTGAGATTGAAATAGTTGAGCCAAGATATTTGAATGTTTCCCAACTTACCATCTGATTCGTAGCTCATGCTAGAATAAATTCTTCTACACAAATTAAACAAGTTACTTTATTCTTTTTAGTTATGCTCCGACAATAATGGGTATCTAATCTAAGCACTTATTTCCAGCAATTTTTTTTGGGGGGGGGGAGCTAAAAGGTACAAAATTACTTCTGAAGCAATTAAATTCCATAATGAAACATTACCTAAGAAACAGACATTGAAGGGAAGAGTAAATGCATAATCATGGAAAGATTTCAAATACTCCAAAAGAGCACATTCAATTACAGTGATTCACTAAGTAACTTCTAGGGGCAATCCTAGAAAAGAAAATTTGAACATTGACTAGGTTTAACTACAAATAATGCTTGATACAATTGGTATGTCTTCAATTCAGTGTAAGTACTGCTGGTGTGATGATCACATTAAAAGCAAAACATACCGAATGCTCCTTAAATTGTTTCAACCGTACATAACCCCACGATAAGAAAATTAGAAGAGTACATCTAAAACTCACCTCATCCATGTGTCTTTTCCCAGGAACCCATTGAGACTGAGAAGAGGGATCCATCATCCCATCAACAGAAGAACCATTATCGCGAATTTCCATCTCGACCACAATAATCTCCTCCTCAACCTCCTTCAATGAACCATTTGTGATCTCCAAATCTGGTTCTTCTTCAGTAAAATTTGATACTGCTTCTTCTTCTTCGTCATCGTCAATTAGAATGTCCGTCGGTATGTCCCAGGAGCCATCCATCGGTATGTCCAAGTCTCTGCTGTCATGACACCAGCTTGAGTCTTCACTCTGGCCACACCAAAATCAACCACTTTAACAACCTGTAACAGGAAGTTTATCTAGGATATTTTTAGATATGCAGCTCCACCCATATAATAATAACAATTTCAAAATTTGAAATTTATCTTGTAAACAACATTTATTGTTTCATCCACAATTTTTTTGCCTACTTTAACTTTGACAGACAAAAGTTGATTTCAAGCCACCCAATTTAAACGTGTGCAACTATGTTACTTAGTGATTGGTAAAACTAGAGCCAATCACCTCGGCCAGCTACAAAATGAGCCAGCAAATCGGCGTTGTTCTTATCCAATCGAATGTTTCATGATCGATGCAGTTTCAAAAATTACTACTCTAAAGTCCTGTTTTTTTTCTTCTAAAGACTATACCAACAACTACCTGTGCAAGACATTGACAAAATATACCCAACAATATATGAAACACCGACCATGTGAGATAACGACTCTTTGATGATAATGTTAATGAAACTCTCCAACCGGTTAATGTGATCATATTAATAAGCAAGTACAACAAATTCTAATTGGTTCCTGGTCCTGGTCAGACACCACTGTGTTCTTTTATTCCAATTGAAAAGTAGGCATCTTAGTACATCAGTTAGCTTTCGAGCAAGCAAGCAATAGTAAATATCGATCCAGTTTCAGGTCCACATTCAACTACCCGATGTCAGTTCCAAGGAGGGAGGTGATAAGTGACTATTATATAGTCATTTATCCTAAGTTTTATATGCTTTTACATGAATAAATAATCATTTCTTATGTAGTTTTTAGTACTTTTTAGTTACTTTTTCATATTATTTGGATTTTACGCCTTTGGTATATTTTTTACATTTTAAGACAGGTTTTAGGGTCTTTATATCACAAGGATACTTGGACACTTTGGTCCAAAAGGATGGAGGAGCACCAAGAAAAAATGAACACACAAGCTGAAACCCAGGAGGAGCGGCCGTGCAGCAAAATCTGGAGCGGCCGTGCATCATAGGCCATGACCGGCCATCTTTGGCCCCAAATCCATGGAGTGGCCGAGCAATAAAGTGGCCTGGCCGTGCCAACCTCGGAGCAGCCGTGCAGCTAGTCTCGGAGCGGCCGTGCAAGTCTTCCCAATTCAAATTCAATTTTGGCGCCAAGGGTGCACGGCCGTGCAAAATCCTTGACACGGCCGTGCATAATCGTGACTGCAGATGTAAAGGCACCTTCTTGAAAAGTCTCCTCCCAATTATAAATAGGACCCTTGTAATCAATCTTAGATACAAAAATTTAGAGAGAAATTACTGATACTTCATAGATAGAAAACACAAATACTTGTGATAACAATTTCCAAAGAGATTTGAAGATCAAAGTTCATTGTTTGTTCTTGGAGTTACTTTGGAAGAAAAGCAATAAAGTGAAGCATTATTTCCAGCATTTGCCTTCTATATTCATCATAAGTTCTTCTTACTCAATCTCTTATTTTAATTGCTTATATGTTATAAATGGCTTGTGAGTAAATCCCCCTTATTCTTGGGTGGAAACTCAAAAGCATACATGTTCATCATCTAAAAAATGAAAAGTCTTGTCTTCTATCTTCATCTAAACAATTTCTTTATATTATTCTCTAAATGCCTTACACTTTGGAGACATCCAAATTGTATGATTCAGTCAATTGAGAGAAGTACCTAGCGGAGAATCTCGATTGACGGAACCATATAAAGAAACTAGGTTTCATTGATCACGAAAGTAGTTTAATAGCCTAGGGATGTTCCTTTAATGGAAAATATGTCGACTCTCGTTCTTAAAGGGTTCTTACTAATTATGGTCAGCTAGAGATAAGCCGGAATGCCCGTTTGTGACAGGGCGGGAGCACCATAAACGAAAATCTAAAATAGTTAGGACATAATTAGTGAAGAATACAACACTACTTGCTTGACCGTGAGAAGTAGTGTAAGCCGAACGTATCATCCTTGCTTTTTATGAAAATCTTTATCTCTAAGACAATGACGATTTGATGAACAAGATTATGTGTATGATTTCCAATCCCGAGAATGCTTCGTTTTATAAGAATTTAATTAAAGTATTTTCTGTTTATGTTCTTTCTATTTTCTAAAAACAATTTTTATCCCCCCCCCCCAATCTTTTCTATAATTTCTAAAGACAAAAATATTCCCTAAAGTAAACCTTGTCTCTGTGGGATCGACTCGTACTTGCACCCGCTATATTACAATAGCCCGTGCGCTTGCGGATATAAATAAACCGTTAGATTTCGACCGAACAAGTTTTTGACGCCGTTGCCGGGGACAACGGTTTACTTTTTAAATTTTTGTCTTTATTTCATAATTTTTATTTATTTTTATTTTGTTATTTCTGTTTTATATTGTTTTGCTCTCTACTTCCGATAAATTGTTTCGTTTAATCTCTCTTCAAGTGTTTTTCTCTTAGTGCATGAAACGGGCTCGGACATACTTTGACAATTTTGATCCAGAACCCGAAAGAAGCTTTCACGAGAGACTAAGAAGATTTAGAGAGACTTTAAAGAAACATATGGAAGGAGAACCGCAAACACCCGCTAGGACCCTACGGGACTTTGTTAATCCAAGTACCCCGGGAACTAGATCCCCTATTGTTGTGCCGAATGCCGAAGCGGCACACTTTGAGATAAAGCCGCGACTTTTGCTTATGGTTATGAATAACCAATATAGCGGCACTGCTTTCGAAGATCCTCATCTCCACATCCAAACATTCTTGGAATACTGTGATACCACACGTATTCAGAATGTTACCCCGGAAGCAATTCGGATGCGCCTTTTTCCTTTCTCTCTTAAGGATAAGGCGAAACAGTGGTTAATTTCAGTCCCACCCAACTCTTTTACAACTTGGGACCAAATTCAAGAAGCATTCCTTGGACGTTTCTTCCCTCCGAGCAAGACTACTCAAATTCGGACGAAGATTACAAATTTTAGCCAAACAGGAAGCAAGCATACGACTTGATAGAGAACATAGCCCTGAATCACTATCAATGGTTCAATGAGAGGGAACAACCGCAGGGGATTCCAGGTAAGTACAATATTGATGTCATTACTACCTTGTCTTCTAAAGTTGATATGCTTCTTAAAAAGTTTGAAAACTTTAATGCAAATCCCCTGGCCAACATTAATGTTGTTTGTGAACTATGTGGGTCAAACTCACATAGTACAAAATATTGTGAATTGCTTGACACTACTTCTAGTGATCAAGTAAATTTTGTTAATTCTTATGGGGAAAATGGTGGTATGTATTCAAACACATACAATCCCGAATGGAGAAATCACCCTAATTTTTCCTATAAGAATAACAATATTTTAAATCTGCAATCTTCTACACAACCACCGGGATTCACACAAAAGAATTTCAATGGCAATTCTAGTGCTTTCCCTCCCCCTAAGTCTAAATTGGATCTTATTATGGATTTTATAATTGAAAATAGAAACGAACAAGAGAAGACCAATAATGAGTTAAGGGAATCCATTAAGTCGTTGAATGCTAGGTTTGATAATTTAGCCGCCCACAATAGAATGCTTTAAAATCAAAAAGATCAACAGGCCGACACCTCGCATAGACCACAAGGGAGTTTTCCCAGTCAATCGCAAAGGCCCGACGAGCATGTTAGTGCGGTAGAAACTAGGAGTAGAAAAAAAATTATAGATCTCCTTCCTAAGGAAAATATCAAACCGAGCAAAGAGAACGCTAGTCCAACCCCACCGATGGTCGCGACTAATGAAGATGTTGAAAATGGGACAGAATCCCCTAAGATTTCTAGAAATTTTGACCCTCCAATACCATACCCCCAAAGGTTGGTAAGAGCCAAACTTGACAAACAATTTGCAAAATTTTTAGAAGTCTTAAAATCTATTTATATCAACATACCTTTTACCGATGGCCTTCAACAGATGCCGTCTTATGCTAAGTTCTTAAAGGACATTCTTGCAAATAAGAGGAAACTTGAGAAGCATGAGACTGTCGCTTTGACAGAAGAAGTAAGTGCCATTTTACAAAGAGAACTTCCTCCTAAATTAAAAGATCCCGGCACTTTCTCTATTCCTAGCAAAATAGGTAAATACAATGTTGATAATGCTTTGTTAGATCTTGGGGCAAGTGTGAGCCTCATTCCGCTTTCAGTAGGTAAGAAACTAGGTGTGGGGGAAATGAAACCCAGCACTATTTCTCTCCAACTAGCGGATCGCTCCATTAAATACCCGATGGGTATTATGGAAGATGTCCCTTGTCAAATCGGGAAATTGATCATCCCGGTAGACTTTGTAGTCCTTGAGATGGAGGAAGATCACCAAATTCCAATAATTCTAGGAAGACCTTTTCTTGCCACCGCTGGTGCAGTAATAGATGTAAAGAATGACACTCTTTCTCTAAACATTGGAAATAAGAAGGTCGAATTTAAAAACATAAATCTCAAGAAGTCGTGCCATGAAGTCAACACTCCTGAAAATGATAGCAAAAAGGGTGAGAAATCACAATCCAAGGACTCAAAAATATTAATTAAAAAGCCCTTAGATCATAGTGGTGAAAAAAATATGCACCCTAAAAAGCATAATAAGGTTCAAAAATCAAAAGGTACGGGACCCAAGAAGAAAAGCAAACCGGGATGTCGAGTTTGCATAAATCTTAAGAGCTCAATCACGCCAAAGGGGAAGGAATGACGAGTTGTTAAGGATAAGGAACCATTACAATACCACTCACCGTCCATTGTCACTGATAGAAAGGGGTCGAGCATATGACCTTAAACAAGTATCATCGGAATAGTAAACCGATGGATTATATTACTGTTTATCATAATTTTGTTTACCACCGCATGCTTATCTCTTTACTCTTTGTCCTTGAAACATTGAGGACAATGTTCACTTCAAGTGTGGGGGGGTATTTATCTATTTGCTTTCTAGTTTTAATTTACTTGCTTTCTAGTGTAATTTTTTTCTTTTTAACTTAGTTGCATTTTCATTTATGCATGTATAATAGTATATAAAAAAATATAAAAATCCCTATGATGATCCATATCATTATTTCTTATGCTTGCCAATTGTCCTAGAATAATGCCGTTGTCTTTTCTCTCATATTTTCTATAAACTTAGAAATTTATAAAAAAGGAAAAATATAGAGATAATTTTAGGAAATAATTTTAAAGCCTTATAAGTTAGTATAGCAAAATATAGAGTTTTATCAAGGAAAAGACATTTGATTAGAAGGAATCTTTATCAATCTATACTTGGTCATTTTTATGCAAATATTGAAAATATTTCTTTGAAATTGTACATTTTAAATTTTATTAAATACTTATTCCCTTATTAGAAGCACCCTTTATTTAGCACCCCTTGGATCACACCCCTTCATCAAAATTTCATATTTCCATTTCCACTAATCAATTCAAAGTTAGACATCTTTATCTTATTGCTAAAAAGAGTGACTTTGTCACCAACCCTTAAAAGCAAAAAGAAACCTATTACTTCTTAAGTAACTCGGGGCACGGCGTTCGCTGCGACGATGCTTCCTTGCCAAATGGAAGTAATATCCAAAAGTATTCTTGATCTAAGTATTAGGAACATGGGGTTCGCAGCCACAATGTCTCCTACTTGAAAGGATCAAAAATAACTTAGGTCTTTTGCAAAAATAAGATAAATTTGTTAAAACTTTGATGAGATTTTTCCACTATCATCATCCATTTTTCGCCCTTGGGATTCAAGAATGCAATACAATTCTTCGTGAACTTCTAGTTTGTGAATAAATGTTTATACTTCCATTTGTACATTTTAAAGAAATAAATTCATTTTCTCAAAAAAAATCGCTCTAAAGAGTGATAGCTTCTCTCATACCAAGAGGCAGATCTAAGATTTATCCTTCTAGCATGTTTTACTTGATCAAATTCTATATATGCTATATTAGGTTATTGTCTTATAAATTATCTCTTTAAAAATATCCCAGAAATGCTTCTTCCTAAATGAATTTTTAAAGGTATACAAAATATGTTTAGAAAGATGAAGGCATTATCCAAAAGGCATTTAGGGCTTGCTACTTTATTTCTGAGGGATCATTCTTGCTTTTTCTCCCTATCCGTATTTTCATTCTAAGTTTGCTTGGGGACAAGAAAAAGCTTAAGTATGGGGGAGTTTGATAAGTGACTATTATATAGTCATTTATCCTAAGTTTTATATGCTTTTACATGAATAAATCATCATTTCTTATTTAGTTTTTAGTACTTTTTAGTTACTTTTTCATATTATTTGGATTTTACACCTTTGATATATTTTTTGCATTTTAAGACAGGTTTTAGGGTCTTTATATCACAAGGATACTTGGACACTTTGGTCCAAAAGGATGGAGGAGCACCAAGCAAAAATGAACACACAAGCTGAAACCCAGGAGGAGCGGCCGTGCAGCAAAATCTGGAGCGGCCGTGCATCATAGGCCATGACCGGCCATCTTTGGCCCCAAATCCATGGAGTGGCCGAGCAATAAAGTGGCCTGGCCGTGCCAACCTCGGAGCGGCCGTGCAGCTAGTCTCGGAGCGGCCGTGCAAGTCTTCCCAATTCAAATTCAATTTTGGCGCCAAGGGTGCACGGCCGTGCAAAATCCTTGACACGGCCGTGCATAATCGTGACTGCAGATGTAAAGGCACCTTTTGATGGCACCTTCTTGAAAAGTCTCCTCCCAATTATAAATAGGACCCTTGTAATCAATCTTAGATACGAAAATTTAGAGAGAAATTACTGATACTTCATAGATAGAAAACACAAATACTTGTGATAACAATTTCCAAAGAGATTTGAAGATCAAAGTTCATTGTTTGTTCTTGGAGTTACTTTGGAAGAAAAGCAATAAAGTGAAACATTATTTCACTACAAGAAAACTGACCTTTTGCGACGGCCAAAAGCCGTCGCGTAATCCCTTAAAGCCGTCGCGGAATGTAAACTCGACGGGGAAAACAGTCGTTATGGCAATCACGTAAAGCCTTGTCGCGGAAAGATAAGGGGACAGAAAAAGGCCGTCGCCTTAGTTAATTATTTTTCGCGATTGCTTTTTCCATCGCATAATAGTTTTTATTAATTTTATTTTTTTAATTATTTTAATCATATTTGCAATCGCATTAGCTTAGAAAAGGAGATGGCAAATGCAATCGCTTTAGGTTTTATAAAAGGAGATGGCAAATACAATCTCCTTAGATTTTAAAAAAGGAGACGGCAAATGCAATCGCCTTAGGTTGAAAAAAGGAGATGGTAAATGTAATCGCCTTAGCTTGTATAAAAAGAGACGGGTAAACCAATCCCAAATGTCAATGTAAAAACAATATGAGACAGCTTTCACAATCGCGTAAACTCACTGCTTATTTATATAAGATATTTTTCCCCTAAAAATAATGATGATTAATATTCAAAATAATACTATTAATTGATCCATAAATAATAATAGCTAATAAATATATAATATTTTCAAAAGCATACATCCAGGATTAAAATTGTTCAAAAGAGTGACATCCACATCCACCATCATAATGGAAGCACTGATCCTAACCTATGATATATGCCAGTCTACTGCAAAATAATGGAAGTACTGAGAGATGATTAGATTGTTAAGCCAAAAAGTTTCACTAGCACAATCCTCACATACAGACAAACAAACAGAGAAGATACAGCTGCATGCCCAACCTCGATCCTACAACTTCGCACATTTGGATCGTATGTTGCCCAGGATTTACTGTCTTAGACGCGTTCAAAGAACAGCGAACTACTACCTAACTTGCAGCAGCCTTAAATCGGACATAAATCACAGATGCCTCTACTCCTTCAGAAACAGCTGCATTGCTGCCAGCCTTGCTCCTAATTGCTGCTTGGACCTAGTGAATGGAACAAGAAGAATTTTCAAACATTCAACTCCCATCGAAATAAAAGTTTCTATTTCACAAGGATGGTTTACCTGAGAAGTACTGCTTTTAAGAACAGAAAGTACATGAGAACGGATTGTACTCAAGGCTCGACTCTGTATCAGACAGTGGAAATAGTTTAGTTTTAACATGTAAAAGCAAATTTAAATGGTGAATAAATTTCCATCAAATATAGAGAATAAGGATCAGCAGCTCATTAATCATTATAAGGTACTCCATTAAGTACTTGAAGTTGACGAAACTTGAATAGGTAAATATTGGATTCAGCATACTGCGGATTGTTTTCAACAAACCTAGAGCCAAGTCGAATCATTTATCATTTTATAATTACATGCAATAACATTTAGACAAAATTACAAACAAATTAAAATAAAAAACATAATAGGTCTTTCCAGGAAACCAGTACCATCTAGTAACATTCACGGGCCTACATGGAATAATGAACAAGGGTGGACCCACATGTTCTCTATAGGGTGTACATGTACCCAGTTACTTCCCAACATTTAATATAAAATAATTTTTGTTACCTTTAGTTAAACTTATCCTATTGGAAGTGCACCCAATAAATATTTTCTGTATAGTGTTAAAATCAGTTAATGGCTGAAGTTCAGTGGTTAGAATTCCATATCCATTAGAGACCAATGCTTGAATCCTTGTAGCCACATTTCTCATTCTCTTTTTGATTTCTATTTGTTACCTTCTACTCCCACCCCACTCAATTTTTGCTTTCTATTTGTCATCCTTCTACTCCCTCCATCCCACTCAAAATACCTAATAATAGTTGATCTAATATGTGATCAAGGTTGGCTTGTATAGATTTGTATTGTATCATGGTGTTAAATTGAAGCTGCCAAAAAGTGAAAGATTGAGCTCATGCTAGCAACCTTTAAATCAAACTATGTATCTTTAATGGGCAAAAGGTGAAGGATTGATATTATTAAGCTAACAACCTAACGTTGAACCATGTATCTTTACTGACAAAACACCTGGGTTTGCCACTGATAATGAGTAAAACATAACCTTACATTGTTCAATTCCCACTAACAATTTTGTCATGGTCTAAACCCACTATCTTAAACAGTTAAAGCTACTCGAAAATGAAAAAAAGAAAAAAGAACACTGAATAGTAAAAAAAAGTCATACAAGACGAGTGGCCTGATAAGTTGTTTACTTACGATATACACTCGTCAAGTCTTTTCAGCAACTGGAGAAAGTTCCCGTTTGCAACATTTGTGCTTGAAGAGTGAAAGTGGGTAGCAACCTGTAAGCCATTATAGGAAACAACTGTAACACGTCTCAAATCTTAACACTAGCGCAATCATATTTATCAACACATTCACCCCAGGATGCAACAAGAGACATGATGTATTCATATACATTATGGAATCCTGGAAAATAGATATAATGGCTATTTATTCTAATCACTAAGCAAAAATATACCAGGTGCATCTTTTAGCCTCTAATGTACGAAAGATGTGACCATTGTACAATGAATGTTCCCAAAGAATGTTTGAAATAACGTAGATCAGATTGTCACTTGCTGTTTCTTCAAATAACAGCTGGTAAAAAATTATCGGGTACAAGCATCACATGTACCCCAAATCACCAGTTTGTAGCAAAGATGAGGCCATTTATAGCACTAAAAATAGAAAAAGAACAAAGAAGAACAGCCACAATATTCCCCTCTAAGAGATTAGGAAACGTTGGTATAGGCAAGAGATCATCACAAAATATTCTAAATTGGAAAGATAGAGAGAGAGCGAGGAGAAATCATAATGGTTACTCATTTTCTTGAACTACCAAACTCTATCCCAAATTTTTCTCCCATAAGACAGATGCACCTTATATCTCAAAGGATAGACAGAGTTCTGACTGGGTTTCCAAAGCCTATAACAGTTGGACGCAAATTCTTAGCATTTTCAAACTTACATTCTCCAATTCATCGAAGTAATTGATCCTAATGAGAAGTGACTCTGCAAATTCGATCAGTATTTGTGTCTCTATTAGCTGCAACAATGTTAAAAGACTGAAATAAGTCAAACATTAACAAAAAGCATTGAGAGAAGATCATTTTCTATTAACATTATAATAGTATGTAGATTAGATACAACTAAGTATCAGTGTTGTAGCGCGAAAAAGGTTGAGACAGTGGTGCAACCTAGGGAAAGCTCTGGTGAGAAAAGCATGAGAGCTGAGCAACACCACAATACCACAACAAGAGTGTAAATATACAATTGCATTCATGATATGCAATGAATTTTGGCTGCCACATGCGGATGGGCTCCAAAAGGAAATAATTAGTAAAAAAATGGTCCAGGCCAGTCTCAAGCCTATGTAGTATGTGAATAAGGTCCTAAACTATGTGGCTTACTAGATACTTTGGAATCAATAAGATTCAGCATATTTAACAAACTAAGTTTTCCTACATAAAAAATAAATCGTAAAGGAAGAGGGCCTTACCTTTCGATCACATGCATCGTGAAGCGTTTTGGTCTTTGTCGCTACTGTTTGATGTTGAAGTTGCAACTCATTGAACAAATCAAGGGTTTCATCCACCTGCAACGTATGGCTCAATTTAGCATTCACTTAACTAACATAGAACCTGAAGTATAAAGTGGTACTCCCTCCATCCCAAAATGAATGTCCAAAAAAATTTCAAATATACTCTTGATCAAAAGCAAATTTGAAAAATTTTTGGACATTCATTTTGGGATGGAGGGAGTGTGTTATTAAGCATTTAAACTCATCCCAGACAACAGCTACCCTACCCCTATTCACACCCTCTTCTGGTGGTAACAACTTGGCAAGCTTTTATTACTTCATCGGACAAGCAAAAAAAATGATGAACCTTAGAAGGAAAAATTAACGTACCTGCTTAAGGATTCCATCACAACTTTGAATGTGTTCTATTAAAGAGTTAATGTAGTGATTATGCTTCTCTTCTGTCTACGAAATGAAATATCTCAGATAACTCAAAGATCGATCAACACTGCCTAAAGAAACAAAGAGAGGAAAAGAGGTAAACCATTACTAACCTCTGACTTCATTGCCGCTTCAAGATCAATAAACCATTTATAAAACTGTATAAATAAGAATACACACAAAATGCAGCAAACTTTAAGCTTCACTCCTTATGGAAAACCAAAGGCATCCAGTAACTTGTTAATTTAGAAAATGTAATGACAGACTGTAGTAAGTATTTTTGTTAGCCAATTCTTGCAGGGTCATACTATATTACTATTTCTTCAAGAAAGTACAATATTCATCTCTGCTTGAACATAAAAGAGAGTCCATACAGAAGGCAAATACCCAGCATGAATGAATGCAATTGCAACATAAGTCCTGTGCACATCGGTTTATAAATGATTATAATCTTATAGCGCAGATTTAACTTTAAGAGCATATAGTTAGTTCACATAGTGACACCATCATACAATTTCCATCTGAGTTTAACTGCCAAGTGTGGCAATTATTAAAACATTACGCCTCTAGCACAATCCTCACTCACAAATCGCAATATCATTCTAATAAGGGCGTTCAGACAGTCCCTGCCCCTACCTTCAAAGCAGTATAGGTCATTAAGAATGTGCCATTTTACAAAATTTCAGCCACGCAAAATGGATCGTATGTTGCCCAGGATTTACTGTCTTAGACGCCTTCAGTTATCTAGCTTTCGTTATGTTTATGATTTAGGCAGCAGATAGATTTGTAGCTGCTTTCATAGTTATTTATATTTGTCTAGTAATACATTAAATCAATTTTGTTGTTTATGATAAACTAACTAGGAATACCAATTACACACAGATGCATCCATAAAACTAGTATAATCATCCACGAAAAGGAATTATAAGAAAAAGCCCTAATTTGTAATCAAAATAGAGGGAACAAACAGAGATCTACTTTGGGGGTTTTGAAAACAATATTTAACTTTGTATGTAATGTAATTTTGTAAGAAATCAATATAAATTTGTGTATATTGAAAACCCTAGTAAATATTATACTTTATCATTAATCAAAATCCAGATATCTTCGCATAATCCCCACTTAAATCTCAAAATCCCCGTTAGTCTCTCCTCCCCCAATCAACTGCAACCGCCCCGTAATTTATGTAATCAAAATAAACTAGGGAGGCCCATCATGGTGGAAGAAAACCGATCCTTCCAGTAGACATGGAGAGAGAGAGAGAGAGAGAGCGAGAGAGAGAGAGAGAGAGAGAGAGAGAGAGAGAGAGAGTCACCTGATGCCGGAGGAAGAATCACCGCTGGAGGAATCGCGTTGCGGCTGAGAGGGAAGAGGAAGAGGAACGAAAGTGAACGAGAGAGGAAAAGAAAAAAGAAAACAAGGGATTTTTCTAAATCAGTCGTGGAATCGTGAATGCTAGCAGAAAAAAAATGTTTTTTAATTGTGTAATTGAATATTTTTATTTATTTTTTATATAACGTGATTGTAAAATCAGTCGCCTTTAAAAATAATTAAAAATTCAATTTTTAAATTGTTTAATTTAATATTTTTATAAAACGCGACTGCTAAAGCCATCGCCTTTGATAAAAATACAATCGTGTTAGAATTTCACATTCCTGCATTCGGACTACATTGTTGGCGCTAAAGGAAAAGCATATATGTGATGGCATCCATGACTGCTTAGCCATCACGCTAACCTAATGTGACTGCACTAAATGCAGTCACAAAAATCGTCTCCTTATATAATCAAACGTGACTGCTTTTTTTGCCATCGCCAAAAGCAATCGCGAAAAGTCAGTTTTCTTGTAGTGTTTCCAGCATTTGCCTTCTATATTCATCATAAGTTCTTCTTACTCAATCTCTTATTTTAATTGCTTATATGTTATAAATGGCTTGTGAGTAAATCCCCCTTATTCTTGGGGTTGGAAACTCAAAAGCATACATGTTCATCATCTAAAAAATGAAAAGTCTTGTCTTCTATCTTCATCTAAACAATTTCTTTATATTATTCTCTAAATGCCTTACATTTTGGAGACATCCAAATTGTATGATTCAGTCAATTGAGAGAAGTACCTAGCGGAGAATCTCGATTGACGGAACCATATAAAGAAACTGGGTTTCATTGATCACGAAAGTAGTTCAATGGCCTAGGGATGTTCCTTTAATGGAAAATATGTCGACTCTCGTTCTTAAAGGGTTCTTACTAATTATGGTCAGCTAGAGATAAGCCGGAATGCCCGTTTGTGACAGGGCGGGAGCACCATAAACGGAAATCTCAAACAGTTAGGACATAATTAGTGAAGAATACAACACTACTTGCTTGACCGTGAGAAGTAGTGTAAGCCGAACGTATCATCCTTGCTTTTTATGAAAATCTTTATCTCTAAGACAATGACTATTTGATGAACAAGATTATGTGTATGATTTCCAATCCCGAGAATGCTTCGTTTTATAAGAATTTAATTAAAGTATTTTCTGTTTATGTTCTTTCTATTTTCTAAAAACAAATTTTATCCCCCCCCCAATCGTTTCTATAATTTCTAAAGACAAAAATATTTCCTAAAGTAAACCTTGTCTCTGTGGGATCGACTCGTACTTGCACCCGCTATATTACAATAGTCCGTGCGCTTGCGGATATAAATAAATCGTTAGGTTTTGACCGAACAGGAGGGGGGGGGTATACACTGACCATCTTAGGCTAACATCAATAAATTTGAGCTATTAATTCCATAAATAAATATACAACTAGTGCTACACCCGTGCGTTAAACGCGCGGATAAAAAATTATTTCAAAAAAAGTTAGATATAACAGTATAAGTTGCTCTCCATAGAGCACGTCACACATCTATCCCTTTTATTTTTTTCCCTTTTTCTTTATACCAAGTCACTATCTTACAAATGTGAAATGACAAAACTGACCAAGTTTTCAATTCCAAAACTGGCTGTGAGCAGAAAACGAAAATGGAAAACTTTCTTGAGAGATTAAGGAGCTATGAAAAGTCTTAGTTAAGGAGTCATTTGGTGGTGATTAGGCGCCCTAGGCGTGACCTTGGCGCCTTAGGCGTGACCTAGGCACGCCCAACGCCAAGAAAGCTGGTGTTTACAAAGGAGCCAAAGGCCCAATAATTTATACTATTTCGTTTCCTAGCATTATGCTAAGGCCTCTCAATGTATGCTACTTCATTTTTTAGCATTTCAATTACTAGACGATGTGGGATTAATATTCCATTTGGTTTTCAAATGCTAAGGCCTCTCAATATATAATACTCAATTTCCTAGCATTTCAATTCCTAAATGATGTGGGATTAATGTCCAATTTGGTTTTCAAATGCTAAGGCCTCTCAATATATACTACTCCATTTCCTAGCATTTCAATTTATAGACGATGTGGGATTAATATCCCATTTAGTTTTCAAATGCTAAGACCTCTCAATATATAATAAATGGAAAGCTTTCTTGAGAAATTAAGGAGCTATGAAAAGTCTTAGTTAAGGAGCCATTTGGCGGTGATTAGTCGCCCTAGGCGTGCCTTAGGTGCGCCCAACACCAAGAAATCTGGTGTTCACTAAGGAGCCCCAAAGTTTATACTATTCCATTTCCTAGCACTTCAATTCCTAGACGATATGTGAGATTAATATACCATTTGGTTTTCAAATGCTAAGGCCTCTCAATATATACTACTACATTTCCTAGCATTTCAATTCCTAGACGATGTGGGATTAATATCCAATTTAATTTTCAAATGCTAAGGCCTCTCAATATATACTACTTCATTTCATAACATATCAATTCCTAGACAATGTGAGATTAATATCCCATTTAGTTTTCAAATGCTAAGGCCTTTTAATATATACTATTCAATTTCCTAGACGTTGTATGATTAATATCCTATTTGATTTTCAAATGCTAAGCCTCTCAATAAATGGAAAGCTTTCTTGGATTAGTGGCGAGCGTAGAAATTAAAAAAAACGGGGCAAGAAAATAATTGAATAAAAGAATGACGAATGGGGGTTTAAGGGAAACGCCCCCAAAAAAAATTTGGTTGTTTATTCAAATATAATATTACAACTTTAGACACAAATATATTTAAATATCTGCTTTAATATTGTCAATAATATATTAGTTGATATCAACACATGTATTATATAAGTACACGTATTAAAATATTCAACATTTATAGTTGTTCAACATATAAAATAACACCCACAAATAAAAAATAAAAAATATAAAACATTTTACTTCAACATATACTTCCTCCTTTTCCACTAAAGGTTATACTCGGGTGTCTTATTAAAAATTATAATTTTCTACAATGAAAATATTATTTTTTTATTCAACGGGGCGCACTTACATACTGCAACAATTATTCACTCACACTTAATCCTCATTTCCAAAACAAAATTTTGATTCAAATATCTAAAATTAAGTGTATTTTTTAGTGAGACGAAAAATTATAGAGTGAAACTAAGTTGGGTTAAAATAAAAGTAAAAAAAATCAAGTAAATAGGGACAGTTGCCACTTGCCAGGAAATAAGGTAGTGGAAATTAGGATTTTTGATAATGTTGCTTTATGTCAGAATTCACTCATTTAAAGACCATTATGATTAGTGATTTAGTGGTGAACCAAAATTGGTTCATTCTTTGTAATTTGATGAACCAATTTTGGTTAATGTCAATTAGTGGTGGCTAAATATTCGTTCATGATTATGAATGAAAAATTTCGTTCATTTTATGAACGAATTCGTGAATAAAAATTGGTCTGAGCTATATGTGTATTTTATAATTTTGACATTTTTGAAATTATATTATTGAAATAAAAATATTAAAAATGTTTATAATTTCTTTTTCTCTATAAATAGAGTGTAATTTTATAATATTTGATATAATTTGTATATTTTAATATTAAAAAATGATTCTAATATTTTATTATTGTATATATTTGATAAATTTTAATTTTTTATATATTTAAATTTTCTCTTGCGTCAAACGACGTCGTTTATGTCAAAATTTTAAAAACGTTCATTTTTTTCCATATAAATAGAGCTCAAGATTGCTAGATTATGTACATCTTTTCTTCCATACTTCCTTTCTCTATAATTAGCAAAAAAAATCAAGATTTTTTTATTATGAGTAATTACGGGAATAGTTCTCATAATTCCGGAACAAATCCTGATCATGCTTGATTCGAGCAAATGCTGGCTAACGATCTCAATTTCGTAAATAATTATCAGCAACACAATTTTCAAAACTATTCCAACAACTCAAATTCTCTAAACTTCAACCAAAGCCCATCCCATGATTTTAATTCTCCACTAAAAACCCAGTCATCTTTCGTCTTTGCACCTAACTACCAAAGTTTTACTCAAGAGTCACAAAACAACGAATTTTTCCAGAGAAGCAGGAAGAAGATGAGGGTGATGAAGAAGAAGAGGCGGTACCCACAAGGCGGCAAGGAAGAGCAACAAAAAAGAAAAAAGGAGCCAACATTGCATGGTGTGGCACCACAAGTTACCTTCCAAGTGAACAACAATCAATACGACATGAGATATTATCTCACCGATGAAATTTATCCACAATATGCAACATTCTACAATTCAATCCCCCAGCCTACAGAAGAAAAGGACAAATTGTTTGCAAAAGCGCAGGAAGCATGCAGAAAAGACGTAAAGCATGCTTTTGGGGTACTTCAAGCTCGCTTTGCAATACTCCGTAAATCGTCACTCGCTTGGAGCGATGTGATTCTTGGTAAAATAATGACAACTTGCATCATATTGCATAATATAATAGTTGAGTAGGACTGTAAACGAGCCGAGTCGAGCTTTGAAGTTTCGAGCTCGAGCTCGAATAAAAGTTATCGAGCTCGAGTTTTTCTCGAACTCGAGCTCGAGCCTAGTATGACCGTTCGAGCTCGGATCAACTTGAGTTTCGAGCTTTTCACGAGCTGTTCGCGAGCTGTTCGAACTCGAGTATTAACGAGCCGAGCTTGAGCTTGGACTTATTTTTTGAAAAAATCTGAAATCAAACGAGCTTTTCGAGCTCTAATCGAACTCGAGCCTAAACAAACTCGAACCTAAACGAGCCTTGATTTTTTTTTAAAATCATAATTCACTATATTTATTCGAGTTTTTAACGAGCTTAACGATCCGAGCTCGAGCCGAGTCGATCTCGGTCAGAGCTCGTCGAACGTACGAGCCGAACTCGAGCCGGCTCGAAAAAAAAACCGAGCTTGAAAGTCGGTTCGAGCTCAAGCTCGAGTTCACCTCGAGCCCACTCGAACTCGAGCTTTTTACGAGCCGAGCCCGAGCCGAGCTCGAGCCGGCTTGTTTCGTGTAACAGCCCTACCTATGAACCCTCCTCGGCCAATTAGCCATCCTCGTCACAGATCACCTCCTCATCCTGAATTGGCTAGAATGGACAGAACACCATCTGAGCATGAGGACAACCACCAAAAACGTGAGGAACATATTAGAGTGAACAGACACAGAAAGAAAGAAAGGACCCACCATAGCTCTCATTTCAGCTCAGGGATCGATGCCAGAGAATTATTACTCTTGAAAAAGAGATTAGATGAAATGGAAATGGGGAGAAAGGAAGTGGACAAATATGATACTAGTGTCACCCGTCATTTCTTTCAGCGAATTAATGATCTACCTCCCAATCCTGCTCTTAAAATCCCAAATTTTGAAATGATTTAATTATCTTCTGTTGTTGTTTTCTTGTCGTCTTAGGAATTTCTGTTGTTGTTTTCTCAAACTCATTAAGATATTATTCAATATGATACATTGAACACTAGAAGCATAATAAAGTAGGAAATTGAAGAGATTTATAAATTGGATACTTAATTGATATACACTGAACAATAAATCAAAGTGGTAGATTGAAGGGGGCATTGAAAATATAATATTAAATTTAGAAATTATTATAATTATTTGATAAAAAAATTATCTCTAAGTTAATAAGATATTAATTAATATAAAAATTAATAGGCACACAAACACTAATGTAAAATAAGAAAACACAAATTTATGTGTTTCACTAAAAATGTGTTAGCTATGTCTACGAACAATGGAAAAACCGATATTTTCAAGCCATGAGGCAGAATACAAATTACAGACTCATATTATGTACCAAGCTTTTAAATCACTGAAACAAACTAACATATTAAACAGTATTAATAAAATTCAGATTTTTTTTTTCTACGCAACAACCAAATAAAAATAAAAAAATCAAGTAAGTAGGGACAGTGGCCACTTGCCAGATGTTATGTTAGACACGTGATTTATTATCCCTAACTAACTGATACGTTCAAACTGAGATAAGGGGAATTTTGAGGATAAGTCAAATAGAGACTCTTATGTGAATGAGACTCTATGACTTAGTCCAACCAGTATTCTATAAATTAGGTCTCTATGGGAACCAACATAGACAACACGTAATATTCCATATACTCCTCACTATCTCTGGCAACCATCAAGTGCCTGGGATTTGAGAGTGGAACAACATTCAATATCCATCTTGTGATATTGAATCGGACGAGAAGAGGTGGTGATTGCAGAGTCAAGACGATCGTGGTTCGTAGCACAAGCGAAATCTTCCGCACAACGAACTTCGGATTTAATCTATAAGGTATTCCGAGAACTCGTAGATAACTTATGTGTTTTTCTTCATTGGTATCAGAGCCTCAAAGCTTGGTGCTCACCATTGTTGTCTTGATTGCATGGTTTTTTGAATTTTTCGGATCTACTTTTTCACCAACTGGGTTTGATGATTTCGAAATTCAAATCTTGTCCGTTTTCTGCGTTTTTGATATCCATGCGTAGATAATAATGTGTAGAATAACATACTAAAATTTCATCGAATTCGGCCATGTAAATTTTGAGTAATTGCAGTTTTAATTTTCGGATATTATGATTTTTTTCGTAATGTTCATGGCTGTTTTTGATGATGTTAAAGTCAGATCTGATAAAAAGTGTTAACATAAGTTTTGTTCTACGCTGTGAGATCTTTCTATAGCCACTTTAATTGTTTAATTTGGACTTAAATCAAGAGAGTTATGGTGTTATAAAGATGGGTCGGCGAAATAAGTTTTTGTCAAAAATCCTAATTTATTAATTAGAAAGACGATGAACAGTACCGGGGTTGAAAAACTCAAGCTTGCAAAGCGTTTGTTTTGATGTATGTGTATTGTGTCTGTTTCATGGGTTTTTTCAATATTATCCATTTAATTTGAGTATTTTATGGATTTATTTTAATCATGTTATTTCATCAAAAAAAAATATTTTAATAGCTCAGAAAATTATGAAACTTTTATCATATGCATATAATAGTGTTATGCACTGTATAAAATTATTTCGTAATTTTTAGTGTAACAGAAATAAGTTTTCTGTATTTTTTCATGTGTATTAAAATCATTAAAAATAATTATAATTTCCAGAAAATTATGTAAATTTTACTGTATGTTTAATATGCTGTGAAAACATGCTGAGATATTTTTCATAATTTGTTTATGATCAAAATATATTTTATGAATTATTGAGTATTCTGCTGCATGATTAATTCGGGAAAAATAGTTTTACTGTCCAGAAAAATATGAAATTTTTCTCTATGTTTAGAATAATGTTATTCAGATCAGTATATTTTTCCATAATTTTTTGATGAGCAGTAATCTGTTTTATGTATTTTTGTATGTGTTTTTGTGTAAATTTTATTTATCAGAGTGGAAAATATTAATCAGAAAATTATAAAAAAAAATCTGTGATATAGTTACATGATTATGCACTGTTCTGAATTTTTTCAGATTTTTTGAGTAATCTGAATTATTTATGTGCCTTAAATGTCATTTTATGATGTATTTTCACAAATAAATTTGCATGAAAAACAAATTTGAGACTATACGAGTCTCTTACAAATTTTCTGGAATTGCTGAAATTATTTTAATGAGCTTTAATTGGTGGATTTGTTCTATCACTATATCTTCTTTTATTTAAAAATCAATTATGAGTATATTTTTATTATGCATGCTTAAGGTTATGATTACGAGCCTCGCGGATTTTCTCTCCTTTTCATGTATGATACAAGTATATTTATTGTTGAGTTTTTATGATAAAAGTGAATTAAAATTGTATGCTTAATATCTGTATTGTAATATGTTATAGTGAAATGGCATCAAAGAACGTAATTGCTGATTTGAATAAGGGTGAGAAATTGGATGGCAAAAATTATAGTGTTTGGCAAAGGAAGATCACATACTTGCTAAACGAGCAAGAGGTTCTTGAGTTGGGATGACTGAAATAGAGTCTCGTGATATCGATTTCATTGAGAATGATTTCCCACAAATCGGTGAAGTCAGAAAGGAATTCGAACTCTTTGAGATGGAGGAAGAACATTTGACATCTCTTGGCGTAGGTGGGGAATTGTCTCAACTTAATGATCAAATGGATCAACATACGGTTGAGCCTGTGGTCGCCAATGAGAGTCAAGATGATCATCCAAGTAGGAATGTTGATTCCAGTGGGAGTCTTCCACCAGAGCGAAGAAGTCAACGTGGAAAAATTCCTCGTCGTCGATTTGAGATCGAAGGGGAATCTTTTCTATGTGAAGCTTTAGACGCTTGTGAACCTACTTCATTCAAAGAAGCAATTTCTTCACCTAAGAGTGATGAATGGACATCTGCTATGAAAGATGAAATTTCCTCTATGTACAAGAATCAGGTTTGGGAGTTGGTTGATCTTCCGCCTGGGCGTAAGGCAATTGGAAACAAGTGGGTTTTCAAGGTCAAGCGCAAAGCAGACGGATCAATTGACAAGTATAAGGCACGCCTTGTGGCGAAAGGCTATACCCAAAAGGAGGGTCTAGACTATGAAGAGACATTCTCCCCGGTGGTGAGATTTTCTTCAGTCGCCTTATTCTCGCTATAGTAGCACATATGGATTTAGAACTTTTCCAAATGGATGTTAAAACTGCATTTCTCACTGGGGAACTAGGTGAAGAGATCTATATGACTCAACCAGAGGGTTTTGAAGTCAAGGAACATGAACGCAAAGTGTGTCGCCTCAAACGTTCCATATATGGACTCAAGCAATCATCTAGACAGTGGTATATTCGCTTTCACCAAGCAATAACCTCAATTGACTTTGTGATGATTGAGGAGGACCATTGTGTGTACGTTAAACGGGCCAAGGGAAAGATCTTAATCTTATCATTATACGTTGATGATATACTACTTGTCGGGAATGACATGGAGATGATAAATGCCACTAAAGAGTGGTTATCTTCATCATTCGAGATGAAAGACTTGGGTGAAGCAAATTATGTGCTTGGAGTTAAGGTCATTAGGGATCGTTCAAAGAAACTTCTTGGTTTGTCTCAAGAGACTTACATAAAGAGTGTTTTAGAACGTTTTGGTATGACTAACTCAAAATCCGTTGTCACTCCAATGGAAAAAGGTTGTATCCTTAGTACAAGCCAATGCCCTAAGAATGAAGAAGAGAAGAGAAGAATGACTAACACCCCTTATGCAGTGGCAGTTGGGTGCTTGATGTATGCGATGTTATGCACCCGTCCTGACCTTTGTCACGCAGGTTGGAATTTTAAGTAGATTCCAAAGCAACCCTGGCCCCGCACATCAAGGCGGTCAAGAGGGTTCTTCGCTATTTGAGCGGATCAAGCAAATATGGTTCTTTGTTATCGAGGTGGGGACTTGAGCCTAAAAGGGTACACCGATGCGGATTGGGCCGGAGATGTAGATGAACGTAAATCTACTTCGTGTTATGCATTTCGCTTAGTGGTGGAGCTATTTCTTGGAGTAGCAAGAAACAGGAAAGCATATCCCTTTCCACGATGGAGTCGAATACATTGCTTGCTCAAGAACTGCTCAGAAGCCGTTTGGTTAAGGAGGTTCTTACAACATCTTGATGTCACACCTAATGTGAATGGTCCCGTACTTATTAACCGTGATAGTACTGGGCCGCTTTAGTGGTTTGCCAAGGACCCCTAAGTACCATAGTAGGACCAAACACATTGACATTAAGTACCATTTCACTAGAGACATGATTACAGAAGGAAAGGTGGTTCTTAAGTATATTCCTACTGAGAGCATGTTAGCTGACCCTATGACTAAGCCTCTGACCAGAGAGACTTTTCAGAAACATATGACGTGTTTAGGGCTTCGTAGGATTTGATTAGTTATTTTTGAACACCTTGCAGACATTATTATATTCATTATTGTTTTGAATTTAATACATATTTTTCATTTTCATTCCTTGTTGAGTTTATGGGATGTTTATTGATTGAAAATTATGTGGTATACATTTTAATTAAAAAGATGTCTGAAGGACTAGAATTGGCCCTCTCACACGGGTAATTCGCCTTGTTGTTATATGAGCGAGCAAGATGAGATAATAATGTATTTGACACTTAAAGGGGGTGGCAAATGACGTTATAATATATCGCCTTAACATACGGTTAAGATGAGACCTATTTTATATAGATCAATTCGAAGTGTTTGGTTCATAACTTCGAATGTCCTTGTGAAAGTCCGAATGTGAGACCTTAAAGAGGCACTATGAGAGTGACTGCTTTTGAGGACTCAGGTTAGATGCCATGAGGGCAACTAGACTAAGATTCGTACGATGTTAGAGTATGACATGCCCAATTCGAGTGGGAGTTCCATCGTAGCATACATTTCATACTGTATGTGACTATAATTCGACCTCAAAAAGTGATTGAATGATCCCTGCTTCATCACTGTGTGAGTTCTAGTGATCAATATGTGATCACATTATGCCCTATGTGACTTAGAACTATGTCGAGAATCCAAAGATTAATGATGCTACTTTGACATGCCGACCTAAGGGCTTTGCACTTACGGCCTCGCTGAGCATTGTTGGGAAAGCCGTTAATCTAAAGATATTTGGCATGAGGGTCTAAGGAAGACAATTATGATATACATCTCCTCGTTTAGTGACTCAATGTCCGGACGATCATATTGAACACGCGGTTCAAAAGGTTGATCTTGAGCACGTAAACTGATTGGGGTTTAAACATCGTTTATGAGGGGTTAAAGATGTTTAAATTGATGTAATCACAATGTCTGGGGCATAGACGAGTTTTTTTGACTAATGAGGACGTGCTATGTTGATAGATGGTATTTGATATAGCACTCCTACCCTTTTATACTTTTCTCGTCTGGTCACACGCCTCACTTCCTGTATGAAGAGATGAGTATTCAACGAGTCTTGAGAATGTATATGGCATATCCCATTTGACCGAGTGGGAGATGTTAGACACGTGATTTATTATCCCTAACTAACTGATACGTTCAAACTGGGATAAGGGGAATTTGGAGGATAAGTCAAATAGAGACTCTTATGTGAATGAGACTCTATGACTTAGTCCAACCAGTATTCTATAAATTAGGTCTCTATGGGAACCAACATAGACAACACGTAATATTCCATATACTCCTCAGACTGAGAAATACTATCTCTGGCAACCATCAAGTGCCTGGGATTTGAGAGTGGAACAACATTCAATATCCATCTTGTGCTACGATCGTGGTTCGTAGCACAAGCGAAATCTTCCGCACAACGAACTTCGGATTTAATCTATAAGGTATTTCGAGAACTCGTAAATAACTTATGTGTTTTCCTTCATCAGGAAATAAGGTAGTGGAAATTAGGATTCTTGATAATGTTGCTTTATGTCAGAATTCACGCAATTAAGAGCATTATTATGATTAGTGGTGAACCCTCCTCGGCCAAGGAATTATCCTATCACCTTCTCATCCTGAATTGGCACTTAGAATGGACATAACACCATTTGGGCATGGGGACAATCACCAGGAACGTGAGGAACATATTAGAGTGAACAGACACAGAAAGAAAGAAAAGACCCACCATAGCTCTCATTTCAGCTCAGGGGTCGATGTCAGAGAATTATTACTCTTGAAAAAGAGATTATATGAGATGAAAATGGGGAGAAAGGAAGTGGACGATGCTGATAACAATGTCACCCGTTATTTCTCCCAGAAATTAATAATCTACCTCCCAATCCTGTTCTTAAAATCTCAAGTTTTGAAATGATTTAATTATCTTCTGTTTTTAGTTAAAATCAATATTACATTGAATTCCATCTCCAATATTCTTATCGCCCTAGGAATTTCTGTTTTTGGTTAAAATCAATATTACATTGAATTCCATCTCTAATATTCTTATCGCCTTAGGAATTTCTGTTGTTGTTTTCTCCAACTCATTATGAAATTATTCAATATGATACATTGAACACAAGAAGCATAATAAAGTAGGAAATTGAAGAGATTTATAAATTGGATACCTAATTGATATACACTGAACAATAAATCAAAGTGGATTTGGGCTGATCCGAAAATAAAATATTAGAATCATTTTTTAATATTAAAATATATAAGTTATATCAAATATTATAAATTACATTCTATTTATAGAGAAAAAAAATATTACAAAAATTTTTAATATTTTTATTTCAATAATATAATTTCAAAAATGTCAAAATTACAAAATACACATATAGCTCGGACCAATTTTCGTTCATGAAATAAACGAAAATTTTCAGTCATGAACATAAATAAATATTTAGCCATCACTAATTGGCATGAACCAAAATTGATTCATCAAATTAAAAAGAATGAACCAATTTTGGTTCACCACTAATCATAATCATGATCTTAACTATTGCGTGAATTCTGACATAAAGCAAAATTATCAAGAATCCTAATTTCCACTACTTTATTTCCTGGCAAGTGGCCATTGTCCATACTTGATTTTTTTTTTTTTTTTTTTTTTAACTCAACTAAGTTTCACTCTATAATTTTTCATCTCACTAAAAAATACACTTTATTTTAGATATTTGAATCAAAATTTTGTTTTGGAAATAAGGATTAAGTGTGAATTCTTACATGACATAAAGCAACGTGCGTGAATTCTTACATGACATAAAGCAACATTATCAAGAATTCCTAATTTCCACTACCTTAGGTCCTGGCAAGTGGCCACTGTCCCTACTTTTTTTTTTTTTTACTCAACTACGTTCACTCTATAATTTTTCGACTCACTAAAAAATACTCCCTCCGTTCCCTGTAACTGTGGACCAACTTTTTGGGTGTAGAAATTAAGGAAAAGTAGAAAAAAGAAATAGGTGGAGAAGGTGTTTGTGAGTATGAAAAATTAAATAGGAGAGAGAATGAGTGGGAGGAATAGTTAGGAGAGAGAATATTGTGAGTGTAAAAGTAAAATAAGAGAGAGAATGAGTGGGTGAAATAGTGAATATTATTTGTCATTTTGGACAGTCCACACTAATGTAGGACGTCCCAAAATGGAAATAAATTCACACTTACATAGTCATTATAGTATAATGACTATGTAGGCTGGATTGATGATACCTCCATGCCTTACTTGAGTTCATATTCATTGATTATATTATGCATAGTGTGTTGAATAAATGTTGCACTATGATATTGGTTGAACATGAGTATATTTTACCATGTGGCTATGTTGCTTATCCCCTTTGTGGATTATATTTCAAGTAACTATTATGTGCTTGATGATGTGTTAATCAGCTGATGTTGGGGGTATAACATAATACGGTCAATTATGGAAGTGTGATCTAATGTGATCGGATTATGTTATATATGTGACCGTCCCCTCCTGTGGCCACAGGTCGGGGTTATAGCATCTGTATTGAGCCAAAAGCCATACAGAGTTGCTACTATCTTATATGGTTCCCTGAAAAATGGGTCTTATAAGATGTGAGTATTGCTTAAGCAGCTCACCTAAGATTGGAATATTATATCCAATGTTGTACGACTATTATTCAGACGGGAAAAGGTAAACCAAGGTAATGAAAGGTGTTTACAGCTTTTTCAATGTGTTATATGCAACTTGTTATGTGTTGCATCTTATATGGCATATTGCTGCATTCATAATAGCTTGCTGAGATTTATTCTCACCCCTCTCCCTTTAATGTTTTTAGATTCCGAGACAGGCGGACCGGCCAAGTAAGGGCGGTGAGGAGTTTGGAAGTGATATTTTGGGAATTGTCGGGGTATATATAGGTTGGTGTAGCAAGTGTATTTTGGTATAATTCATTTAAGGAGTTTGTATTTATAAACATTAATTCTATGTTATAACCGATACCTTTTTGTAACTAAAACAGTTTCTTACTTTCAAAGTTGGTCAACTCTTTCTCCAATGTAGAAAGGTGTAGAGTTATTTTGAAATAATTATGACAATTGTATTTATGCTTGAAAGTAGATAAAAGTTTTAAAAGTTTAGGAAATTTGGGTTAGTTTGAGGACGCTCCAGCTTGGGACACGTGTAGGTTACGGGTCTGGGTCCTCACATGTACACATCCCTCCCATAACTATTTCTGAAAAGGGAGTTTGAATGACAAACTTTGATTTTGATAAGGAGTTTGAAAGGCAAACTTTAGTTTTCTGAAAAGGGAGTTTGAATGAAAAACTTTGATTTTGAGAAGGAGTTTCAATGGAAAACTTAGATTTTGAATCGGGCATTATAACGTTACTCTTTTTTGATAAAAGGACGAGAAGGAAAGATTTTGATTTTGATCGGGCATTATGACGTTACCCTCTTTTTGATAAAAATGATAGTAAAGAAAAGACGATCAACAATTCAATTTCTTAACTCGGATATTAAAAGTAAATACGATCAACAAATCAAATGGTTTGGACGGTAAGTGATAGTATTGAAATAGCAATATCAACGAACCAAACGGTTCGGACGGTAAAAGGTGCGATCAACTAACCAAACGGTTCGGACGATAAAGAGCATTATGTAAATGACAAATCAACGAACCAAACGGTTCAAAAGGTAAAGACAATCAACGAGTCAAACGACTCGGACGATAAAAGACAATCAACGAACCAAACGGTTCAGACGGTAAATGAGGTAATTGATAAAGTTTATGAAAAATGGATCAAGATCTCCGTTTTAACCCTAAATCATTCTTTTCGAAGGAGAAACATATAGAGAGAGGATCACTTTAAGACGCGTAGTCAACGTAGTGTCTACATTTTGAAGGTTTTGATCGGATCAGAAATAGCGTAAAATGCGTAAAAAGAGATGAAACGGAGTTCGAGAATAAGAGTTTTACCAATGGCTAGATTTCGACTCTATATTCCTAGGGTACGTGTTTGAAAGGTGTTTAAAGAGAAGAGAAATTCTTCTCTCACGTAAGCAGAACATCCCCTAGTTAACACTCGTTCGCACTTGAGTTTCCGTCAATTCGGCGGCGTTTCGACAGCGTTTCGGGAGGGTTTTGGGGCATGAAGAGGGATGGGATGTTGAATGGGGGATTAGGGTAAGGAAAATTGTTGTCAAAACTGAAAGAGGAGGCTGCTATTTATAGGAAATTTCAAGGTGCAAAACAGGTCATCCGGCCAGTTCTTCAGTTTGGAGGACTTTTTGGGTATTTGAAAATATGGTGAGACTGATGGGCGATCCAACAAAACAGGTCGCCCAGCCACTCCTTCAGTTTGAGGGTATTTTGGTCTTTTCCAGCCTTGGATTTGATTGATTTGACCTAGGACCTTGTGCATGCGTGACACGTGTCCTGCTTAGTCATTAAGTAAGGGTATTTTGTTCCGCTGAGCCGTACTTTGACTATTTTTTAAATAACTGTCTGAATAAATGTCAAAACAGTCCCAAAAAGTTTCAGAAATTGTGTATTTTTGAAAAAGTGATATTTTCATGTATTTGAACGTGTGTTTAATACACTTTTAACTTTGAATGCTCGGGACATTCCTGTAAAGTCTCGTTAACTTGGAAATAGTGAGTTAATGGATTATAACGATCCGGATTTGGGTACTTACAGTAAGTTATATTCGTTAACACACAAATACGATAGGGACTCAGTCCACCTAAAAAGATTTAAAAAATATAATTTAAATAAATCAGATAAATATAATATAATTTAAACAAATCAGATAAATACAATAGAATTCAAACAAATCAGAATGGTTGTAATTTACCTACACCCCAATGTTCTGTCGGGTAAGTTCGGTTGTACATCCTCATCTCCCCTAACCACTATTGGCTATGTGGTCAACAACCTCTCCCATGCCCAAAGATGTTTGTATTATAAACAAATCAGATAAATACAATATAATTTAAAAACATACATAAAACCAAACATATATCGAAAAATATAATTATCATACCTGCACAATAGAGAGAAATCCACTACAAATAATGGTGCCGGGTAAAGTCGCAGTACACATTTCCCGATAAAGAAAGGCGAATGCAGCACTGCCTCAAATTTAATCATGTATCATCTCGATATCTTTAAGAAGTGGAAGATACATCAACTTCACGTTATTACTAGTGCGACCAGGCATCACAATCGACCCGAGTGCTGCCAATATGTATGCACATGTATACCTAATGACCAAATCATGTGTCGCATTTTCTGGAAGCCGACTAGAATGGGGAAACTGACTTAGAAGCCCCTTAATCTTCAACAACCCTGCATCTATCTTACTCTCGGGTGGTCTAACAGCTAATAACTCCTCACATAAGTCGCACCAACCCTGAAGCAACCTTGTGGTGTCAGAATTGGTAACAGAAAGTCCATCAATCGGTAACCCTGACAACATACCCATATCCTCTAAACTAACGGTTATCTCACTAACCAGAAAGTAAAAAGTGTGGGTTTCCTGATGCCATCGCTCAACCAACTTTGTAAGCAAACCCCAATCATGCATGATTTTCCCTAACTTCTAAACCTCGTAAAATCCTGCTGCTACTAGTCTCTCCTGGATCCCCGCATCTAACACTTCCGGCAGAGTCGAACCACGACGAAAAGATAACTTCTCAACATTTCTTTCGGCCCAGATGTATTAAGTTTGATGCTTATCCTGTAATCTCAAAACATCTTGTCAGAAAGAACCCTGAGACGACATAAACGACTCAAGAAGCTCTCCATGTTGATGTTCTACATTCATTTGTAACACAAAACACAAAATTGTTCAAATTTAAAACTCAATTTAACAAAAATACTAACTGAACTAATGAAAACCCTAGTTTAACTAACAAAAAACCTAACTAAACTAACAAAAATAATAATTTAACCAATAATATC
This sequence comes from Adenophora triphylla var. japonica, assembly GCA_022495995.1. Taxonomy (NCBI): domain Eukaryota; kingdom Viridiplantae; phylum Streptophyta; class Magnoliopsida; order Asterales; family Campanulaceae; genus Adenophora; species Adenophora triphylla. Next base: position 123,916 of record JAFEMH010006040.1, read on the forward strand.
ATAGAAATCAAGAATAACTAATTAAGTAAAAAGAATAACTCATAAATCAATCAATTCGTAAACCCTAGGTTGAATCCATTTCAAAAACCACCCCCAAATCCATCAATTTTGAAAACCCTAGGTCGAATTAATGTTAAAATGATTCAAAATATAGGAGGGAGTATGAAGTCAAGGACTTACACTAGCGAATTTGAAGTCGTTACCGCAAATCACCAGTTATGCTTTCTCGTTATTTGTCGTTCCAGTTTCTCCCTCTCTATGTGTCGTTAATTTGGGTGTGTTGTGATTTTTTTTTTTTTTGTGTGTTATACCAAAAAACAAACTTCTCTAAATTCGCTATTAAGAATAGCGAGTCTTTAAGTGAACTCGAGGTTTCAAGTAGCGAGTTTACCTCTATATTTACACTAATTGCAACCTTAATTAGCTAATCATTTATTCCAAACAAACTCGCTATTTACAGTAGCAAATTCATATTTTAATAAAATTTTTCGCGAAATTCTCGAAATTGTTTATGTAAATAAAAAGAAGAAAATAAGAAAATTAAACTCGCTATTTGAAGTAGCGAGTTTAAGCGAATTTTTATTAAAATCGCTACATAAAGTAGCGAGTTTCAAGAAATGAGTCATTTTGGTCAATAGTTTGAAAGCGTTGTTATTTTGGGATATATTTTTTTAAAAGGGAATATTTTGAGAAAAAATCCAAAAATGTCAATTTAATATATATATATATATACAAATTATCGTTTTGAAAAATTTAATTCACTTAGATTTTAATGATAAACTTAATCGAAATTTGATTATAATTAATTATCCCAATGCAATTCTAAAATTTGTTATTAATAGTATTCACGATGATAATTCAATAACAATGTTTAGAATTGTATAAGGATAGCTAGATTTTAGAGGCATTTACAAAAAAAAGTACTTTAGAAAGATGGAAATTACAAAAAAAAAAAAAAAACACATAAGTTCGAAATTAGAAAAAAAATTGATTTTTTTTAATCAGTTTTGGTCAAACAACTGATAATTTCAGTTATCAGTTGTTCAAACAACTGATAATTTCAGTTATCACTTGTTTACAACGAATAACTGAAATTATCAGTTGTTTGAAGTAGGGATGACCAAATTCGGTCCGGTTCCGGGCCTTGAACCGCCGGTTTCGGTTCGGCCAAATGGTAACCCTTAACCGGCCCGCACTAACCCGGTTCTGGTCCGTCCGGTTCCGGTTTTCTCCCCGGTTCGCTTCGGTTCCGGGCTTTTCCGATCCGATTTCGGTCCGGTTCTTTGGAAAACGTGGAAATTTCGTCCGATTCACGGTTCCGGTTCCGGTCCGGTTTGGCATTTTTGTAACCCTTAAACGGCCGCACTAACCCCGGTTCCGGTTTTCTCCCCGGTTCGCTCCGGTTTCGGGCTTTTTCGGTCCGGTTCCGGTCCGGTTTTCTGGTTCCGATCCGATTTGGCCATTCCTAGTTTGAAGCACAAATTACTTTTCAAACAACTGATAATTTCAGTTATCAGTTGTTTACAACTGATAACTGAAATTATCATTTGTTTGAACAACTGATAACTGAAATTATCAGTTGTTTGAACAAAACTGATAAAAAAAAAAGTTTTTTGTAAAAAAAGAAAAAAAAAGTAGTTTTTTTGTAATTTTCCATCTTACATGTTTTTTTTTGTAAACCTTTTTGAGTGAGTTTTTTATAATAAACCTATATATATATATATATATATATATATATATATATATATATATATATATATATATATATATATATATATATATATATACTCCCTCCGTCCCACTTCAATTGATACCAAAAAAAAAAGGGCACACATATTAAGGAAAAGGTAAAGAGAGAGAAAAAGTGGAGAGAGAATGTTGTGAGTGTAAAAGTAAAATAGGAGAGAGAATGAGTGGGAGGAATAGTTAGGAGAGAGAATGTTGTGAGTGAAAAAGTAAAATAGGAGAGAGAATGAGTGGGGTAAATAGTGAAGATTCCTTTTTATTTTGGGTAAGTATCAATTGATGTGGGGAGAAAAAAGGAAATAGTATCGGTGAAGTGGGACGGAGGAGTATATCATTAAACACCAGGTTTCAAATCCTACTAACTACAAATAATTTTAAATTATTTTTAGCCTCTAATATGAGAAATAAACTTTTTCAAAATTTTACTTAAATTCTTTAATAATCATTTCATAAATAGTTTTTATTTGTTATTAAAGTTAAATTTTTTGTTTCTATTATGATAAATGATTTTTTCTTTTTAAATATTTTTAAATTTGAATTCTATTGCTCATTACTTTAACTAATATAAATGAATTTTATTTATTATCTATTAATTTTTCATCATTATTGTTTGTAAAAAAAGTAAATTTGAAATATATAAAAAATAAAGTACAAGATTAATTTCAACAAATGCTTCCTAAAATGATGTCATCATTAAAACAACTACTCCCTCTGTCCCATAAAACATTACCCCTTTTACTATTTTGGGCGTCCCTTTAAAGTCCCACTTTCCTAAAAAGGAAATTTTTAATACTTCTTTATTCATGGGACCCACTTGTCATACTCACAACACTTTTCAAATTTACTATTCTCTCCACTTATTCTCTCTCCTCCCACTCACAACACCTACTTTAATAACATTATTTCTTATTTTTCGTTCTCAACAGTAAAGGTGTAAAGTTTTGTGGGACGGAGGGAGTATAATGTAAATATCGTTTTTATTTTTATTTTTTCATAATATAAGCTTACTATTTTCAATTAACAATAAGAAAAAAACGGTGGGTAACATAGGTTTGTAATTAACTTATATTTTAAGTTTTATATTATAATTTCATTGCGTTTGAAAAAAAATAGTTTAAAACTTTTATATTATAAAATGCGCAACCTCTTGAAACATTCTAAATACGCCTGGTCCCAATGATTGATCAACACGTCACTTACTTAGCCAATATCTTTATTAATAGTTGCATTTTTAGTGACCTTCTTTCCTGGGATAATCATTTGCATCTGCACATGCTTAACCATTATCACCCGTATAAAGGTATTCATTTAAATTTAATTAAGTTAAGCATCAAAAATAAAATATATTATACGGAAGTTCTCCTTTCGTTGTTTCAGTCTAGAGTTAAAAAATGATGATTATTTAAGAATTAAAAAATATGTGAAACATATGATATGATGTATTGTGAGTCTAGATAGTTGGATAGAACAGAGAAATTGAAATAGAAATAGTTAGCAGATAAGTGTATTGTAAATAATAAAAGGTTTCACTTTAAATTTTTGAACTTTTGAGAGAAATAATATTTTTTAAAGTTTAAACAATCAGCCTGAACGCATAAACGCATAAAATATAGAGTCGGTCTCTGGAGAAATGCGTTTCTCCATAAGTTATGGAGAAACGTGTTCTGGATATCCTGAAGCTTTGGGATGGATATCCAGAAAAAAAAAAATCCAAGGCCAAGATCAAATTTATGATTCTGGATATCACTTTCATAAGGTTCTGAATATCCAGAACATTGAATATTGATATCCAGAAGCTTTGGAACGGATATCCAGAAAAAAAGATTTGGGGCAAAGGCCAAGGCCAAGGCCAAATTTCTGTTTCTGGATATCACTTTCATAAGGTTCTGGATATCCAGAAGCCTTGGGACGAATATCCAGAAGCCTTGGGACGGATATCCAGAAAAAAGAGTCGTGCCAAATTTCTGATTCTGGATATCACTAGCATTGTCGCGCGACAAGTCGGGCCCCGTTTCTCCATAAATTATGGAGAAACGCGTTTCTCCCCAGATTTTACGTAAAATATATTGTACTGAACCAGAACAATGGGTATATATTTATATAATTTATATTTATATTTCTAGTCATAAGTTATGTGAATCGTATATACCCACATTGTTATATTTATATTTATTAAACGGTATAAATTGAGATAAAAACGTGAATCTGTGGTCGGGCAAGGCCGAATAGATTGTGCCCAAAATATAATAAATATAAGTCTCAATTACGACAAAGGGAGTGAACTTTTCCTACATTTGCTCGTTGTGCTTACTCGTCATTCTCACTATTTCGATCTAGACATAGAAGAGCGTATAATAACTGAGGCACAACAAAACTGTATGCCGACGAGGCACAAATTTCATATGCCGAGCAAGTCACTATCAAAGCCGAGCAAAGTCTCCTTTGAGGATGAGGAGTCCATCCTCGGTCTCCATATAATATAAGGAAATAGGTTTTCCAATCCTTACTTTTCACTTCACCAGCGTTAACCCAACCCGACCAGGCCATGTACGACGAAGAGCATGCCTCAAAGGCGTACGTGCAGATTACTACTATCTAATCCTACTCAAATAAGGAATGCGAGCATTTATATTCCTCCTATGATCATAAACTTATCTTACACGCATTCCTATCCAACATGGATTCTACAATGATATGTCTATAGATACAAGTCATAATTCACATTATTTGGGTAATTCATCTTTTGACTCTAAACTCTTGTCAATTGATTTCTCTCTCCAAACACAAATACTTACTCTCACGTCGGAGAATCTTCGCCGGTGAAGCCCCGGCTTAGTTTACGTGTTTGTTCATCTTTTTCAGGCTATTCAATCATACAGGATACTACCTGCCGCTGAATTTGGGCTGATCCGAACGTTTTTGGCATCATCAGTTTGATTACATTATCGTGATTCGAAATACCCATTGAATAGCTTGAAAAAATCTCATTCCGCTCTCCTAATCCTAATGAAAGACGGACATAATGCTAGTATTACTCATGAACATGATAACGTTCTTGTGGAAGAGACTCATGGCAACACAAGTACTGTTTTCCATATCATCAATGGAAAATTGCCTCCTTTACCGCCGCTGATTGATAGACTTCCCCCCATACGAATGATTATGCGTTATATGGGACAGCCAATAACCGACACAATAACAAATAACAAAATTTGGATATTATTTCTTTCCTTATACTCCCTCCGTCCGCATAGTTGGTTCACAGTTACTGTTCTCACGTAAATTAAGGAGGAAATATTATATTGAAAGTGTTGTGAGTGTGAAAATAAAATAAGAGAGAGAATGAGTGGAGGGAATAATAAATTATAATGGTGTTGTGAGTATTAAAATAATGTAGGAGAGAGAATGAGTGAAGAGAATAGTGATTTAAGATTTCCATTTTAGGAAAGAAACAAAATGTGAACCATGTAAATAAATGTCCAAAATAAAAAGTGTGAACCATATAAATGGACGGAGGGAGTATCTCTTTTACTTTAATTTTATTAAGCACACATGATTAAAAACTAGTAGGAAATAAGGTAGTGGAAATTAGGTTTCTTGATAATGTTGCTTGATGTCAGAATTAACCCACTTAAGTCACCAATCTACTGTCACATTTCGCAAACATTATTCTCGGAAATATCACCCGCAGGCATGACTAGATTCCCTAAGGTTTATCAGCTGTCACGTGTTTTTCATTTTTTTCTCCATTCATTATTCATTAAAATTACTCATAATGGTTTCATCTCTTTCCCCCATTTTATCTAACATTTTTTACACTTTTTTCATTCACCTAATATTTCATCTATTCATTTCATTTACCCTCTACAATGGCTAAATTAAATTAAATTTCAACTCCCTCCAACTCATCATTCTATATCCCATCACTTTTATTTTATTTATATTTTCTATTTTTAATTAGAAAAATAATTATTATTATTTATAATTAAAAAAATATTTCGCACTTAATTAAAAAAATATTGCATCAATTTATAGGAAAAAAATAATGATTTTTTTAAATAAAGGCTAAAATGAAGAAGGATAATTGAGAAATGAGTTTTTTTTTTTTGTCCAAATTAAATGAAACTTATATCAATTTGTAGGGAAAACAATGATGAATTTTGGTGAAAAAAAATTAATTTACTGGGTGATAATTAAGCTCAAAAATTTGGGATAAACCTTAGCGCCTCACGCGCCTTGCCTGGGCGTGAGGCGCACGCGCCCCATCTGGTCCAATCAAAAGTCGACACGTGTCAATAATCTTTTTTTTTTTTTTTTCTGTTGGTTGAAACTTTTCATTCCCCCATTTCATTCAACCATTGCACCATTTCAATTAACTAAAACCCATTTCAATCACCTTTTCATTCATTCAGCCATTGTTAATAGTCTAATAATAATATTATTTATTAATTATTAGCTGTCACGTGTTTTGCTTATAATTTCATTTTTACTAACCCTTTTATCTCGAATTTTTTCTCAAATAATACTGTTTGAGAAATTTATTTTTCAAAATGACTTACTGTTCAAACTTTTGCCCAAAGTGTCTCACTTTTTGAAACTCGCTACACCGTGTAGCGAGTTTGACTTGGACAGGTCAAACTCGCTACACGGTGTAGCGAGTTCCATGTAATTAAGTTTGTCGATTTGGTCATTAATTAAGGCAATTAATTAAGCAAAACTCGCTACACCGTGTAGCGAGTTTGACATGTCCAAGTCAAACTCGCTACACCGTGTAGCGAGGAAGTTATTAAAAATCCAAAACCCTTCCAGCTTTTTACGGTCTTCATCAATAAAACAAAAAAAAACCCTATGTTTCTCTAAGTCGACCACCCCGGCAAGCAAGGGAGAAGAAGAAGAAACAAAAGCCAACCACCTTGATTTTGTCATTCAAATTCAAAATTTTATAATTGTAAGTTTACATTCTTGTATTTTACTTTATTAATTCCTATAATAAATATATACGATGCATTTTATATTTTGCATATAAATAATTAGATTGTTTTAGCATGATTGGAGAAAAATAGAAGAAAATTAAACCTTACCAAATAAATAAATAATAATAATAGTAATTATAGTTGTATTGGATAAGCAAATATTGTAGTGTTAATAATATTTCTATGTGAAATTGTGTCAAGTAAATGATTAAGTTATCAAAATTTTAAGAATATAGTGGATAATTATTTATTGTAGTGACATTAGCCCTTTCCTAATATATTATATAGATGAAACTTAAACATCTTCAAAATGTCTATTGAATGAAAAATATATAGACATCCAATTTTAGGTGAATGGAGATTATTTTTTTGTTTATATGCATGAATTTATGAAAACTTAAATTAAAATTTTGAAAATATGTTTATACACATAAATTTCTAGAAATATTAATTGATACACAATAAAAATGCTATCAATAACAAATTATAAAATGTAATGACATTAGTTCTTAGAATATTAATTAAAATCCATCATATTATCATAGTTTAATCAAAGTGAATATAATTAATGTTTTATTGTTGAGATGATTGTAAATCATTTTTATGATAGTTTAATTAGATACAAAGATAATACAATTCGAATCCATTAATAAATTTTATCTGGATTAACATGAGTTGATAAAATGATTCTTACATTATTAATTATTCAAATAAAAAAGGATAATACAAATTAAGATCTTATGATTAAAATATCCCCAAACTTGATTAATTAATTGAGATAAAATGATTTGTGTGGAGGTAAGTTTGAATTTTGAATTTCAAAATTGAAATAATTAAGCCAATAAAATGACCTCATGTGGAATTTCATGTTATAAATCCACTTGGCGAGCTCTGCTTATGACATATGACTCCACTTTAATTGTATTATTTAGTTTTTATTTAAATTTAAGAAATTATAAATCTTTTTTTTAAACCTAAATTCTTTTTTTTTTAATTAAACCTAATAACTCATGTTTCTTCTCTTGAGACTAATTATGTGACTAATTTGTGTCTCAATCCGATTTTTTTTTTATTTTTTTATGACATTGTAAATCTTTTTTTTTTTAAACCTAAAAATGTGACTAATTTGTGTCCCAATCCGAATTTTTTTTGGTCGCATCAGGGCTTCATATATAAAATTATCGCCAGTTAAAGGCTTTTTGACGAAATTCGTTAGAAAAGTTGATTAAGCGACATGTGTCGCGCACGTGCTTAAAAAATTAATTCAAAAGAACAATTTACTTATTTAAAAAAGAAGTACTTGTAAGGTATATAGGTTGGAAATCGCTTGTTCAAACTTTTTTTTAAAAAAAAAAACCGCATGCTATTTTTCAAAACCGCATGAGAATTACTCTTGAAGTATTACTTAGTATATATGCTGGAAATCAAGACCTTCCCCACAAGCACTTCTTGGAAGTGTGGGATAACTTTGAATTACAATGCCACGTACTAGTAATTACACTTTTGTATTCTCTTATTTATTTTCTTGCCTCGTAGAACAATAACCACGTACCTATAAAGTATTTAAGAAATAATTACCATTTCCGTTTATCTGCTTGAAAGTCCATAGAATTACGAAAGCGTCTTGATCTAGGTCATTCGGACTTCGCAGAACGTCGAAGTAGGGGATTATGGAAAAAACTGGGCACCAAACCATCCACACCCCAATAGTCTTCATGCTCGATTGGTTCGAATGTCCCCTTCCATGTCTTGTAGTATTCCCCAATGGTGTAAAATCGAGAAACGAAATCTCGACCATCAAGATGTTGTGCATAACAACATGCAAGAAGATGGGAACAGGCATGTGATAGGCAACCCATTTACCACATGTGCAGGTACGCTCATTAAGTCGAACAATCTGGATATTTCCTCCGTGATCTCCCTGACGTGCGGTTGTCACTTGATACACCCCCATTTCGTGATTGTTGAACCTCCTGACCTGATGTGTTGCCCCTTTCGCGGTGTCTTCAAGTAGTGGTAATGGACTTTCTGGCTGTAGATTGGTGTAGGGGATTGATGTCGTAGGAGTTATTAGGATTACCTCCTAAGGCATTAAGTGAAAATCCATGCCTTACTTGAAAGTACTCCACACAACGGTAGAAGAGAAGCTAGGTTTCAACAAATTCTTTATGATTGGCATCCCATGGGCTCCCTTCATCCCACCATTGAAAACCTCGAGACATGTTGGTAGTCATGATGCCATATCTGTAAACCACCATCGTGTGCGTCAATGTCCATCTTTTGGCATCCAAATTCTGAAACCATGCAATTGCCTCGGGGTTAATTCTACGGATACTCTCTACAGATAGATTTCAATTTTCTATCTTTTGTTGCTCTACCCGCTATCCAAAACGGTCCTTCAACCCTTCCTCCCTCTATGCTTTTCCAAGAAATTTGCTCGCAATATGTCTTGAGCAATAAAATCGATGATGCACATTTGGCCACCACGTCATCACTTCAGGTTATAGTCTTAAGAATGTCGTGATGACGGTCAAATATCAAAACAAACTTCACGACTCTTATGATAATATGCTTGCAAAAGCGAGATATGCCAAGAACCAACGCCTTGATTCGTCCGGTTCACTCCCTTTTCAACAACAGCAAATGCAAGAGGAAGTAGATTTACGCCATGGGTGTATCAACACCCATGGCAATCAGGTATTACCCCTTTATATCTACCATGCATAAATGTTCCATCACACAGAAATGAGTAGGCCGACAATGAGAGAAAGCTTCAATGCAAGGCCCAATGCCCAGGAGAATACCTGGCGAAACATGTGTAACTCTAACAACATGAGGAGGAGGATGAGGAATACTCAAAAAGCTTGTGCTCGGGTTGTATTTTTGGAATGGGCGCTGGGACGCGGGAAGTAACCTTATATAAGATTCCTCCCAATCTCCAAAAACCTCTGCAATGCCCATACCGCTTTCCACACCATTTGTCTCTCTTTTAGTTAATTACCTTTCCAAAGCTCTTAGAAGATTAATGTGCAATAATGACTCCAACACTTGACATCCGAGATCGGCCTTACATAAGACCAACAACTTCCCGACCGATAAACTTGCAAGCATCTAGTGTTGGGGTGATCTCCCGACTTCTCTCCCAGGAATATAACGGCAGCCGGTGAGCGAGCCTTATGCTTGGTGGAGTTCCCAATAGCCAAACTTCCTCCACTACTCATGCACGAACATAAAATTGCATGGATAATTTTTCAAGCTAGAAACTCAAATTACCCATGTGTGAGGTGTGCTCTTTCTTACCACTGACCACCTACAATTGAAGTACGAATATGGTACCTTTTTATATCAAATTATTAGCCGTTCTTGCGCAATATAAGCGTATCCCTTTAGCGTCGCTGTGTTTTCCCGATCCCAAAGTGGAAAACTACTGTGCATGATTCGTAATCAATCCAAGCCTTGTTCTTGTCGGCGAAGTACCATTATCACTTTGTAAAAGGGATAATCCGCTCTCTCCATATCTTCAATTTTTCGGCACTTCATAATGAACAAGAGGTGCTTCCCACATCCATCATCAATCGGCCACATCATCACCGCCTCCCAAATCGACATCATAATCAACTACTACCCTCCTCATATTCATCATCCATCATCCTCTAGCATTGCCTTCTACATCGGTGTGTACTTCCTCTTCTTCCATAATCAACATCATCTTCCGAACCGACCTCATTAACATGATCCATTATGCCCAAATGCCCATAATCATAACTTGTTATTTTGGTTGATCACACAAGTGTTTGGGAACTTGGACCAACCCACTGCATCACGGTTACCACTTGGTGAATACCCAGCCAAATGGTCTGCGTGTGCGGAGTGTATTCCAAACTACGGATTGAGTCAATTTTCCAATCAATTTCTACAACCTTGTCATACAGTTTAAATTTCCAATCCCCCTAAATTTAGCAAATTGATTTCGCATTATATCCATTACACGCATCATCTTTAAATACGGAAAGGAAAGTACTCACCAATCCCGTTATCAAAAGAATGAGGACATCTGCAAATGACTTCCAAATCAAATTGAGACCGATCTAAGTTTTGCCTTTTTATATAACTCATCAATCAACTCATTGTATCTCCATCGGCAATTAGTCCACTTATTGCACATTTGGGCCCTTTTTTGAAATGAGAACCATCAAACGTTTATTGCTCATCATCACTTCCCCAATAACACATGAAAATGATTGGACCCCTTGATTCATCTTTAACTCTACATTCACGAAATCCAAAGTGTTAAAAATTATATAACAAAACTCTAACATTTATATCTACAATATACTAAAACATAGCTTAAATACTTGAAATTTTCTAAACATAAGTGAAAACAATGATTATGATGATGCTAATCTTACCTTGATTCGTGATCTTCAACTATTTACGATGAAATAAAATGATGTCAAGAAGATTTGGGTTATTTTTTTGTGAGATATTTTGAATGGTAAGAGACATGTAAGTGGGAGGAAGATTATAAATATAGTGAAATGGGTGAGAGAGAGAGAGAGAGAGAGAGAGAGAGAGAGAGAGAGAGAGAGAGAGGAAGGAGAAGGAGAGAGAAGAAGAAGGAAGAGAGAGAGAGAGAGAGAGAAGATTATGAATATAGTGTTTGTGTTTGCATGAGAGAGGGAGAGGAAGGTAAGACATCCCCTAACATGGTTGGAAATCCGAAACTTTATGCTGGTTGGGAACTCGAACTTCCAGGATTGCCTGCAAGTGGAATTCTCAAACTTAAACTCGCTGACACCGTGTAGCGAGTTTCATTAAAGTTGAAATTTGCGCTACAATTGGTGTAGCGAGTTTAAGTCAGACTTTGTCCACTCCAATAATTTCCTTCGATTCAACATTTCTTATTTTCATTTTTTTTTCGTTCACGAAGTTATTTTGAGGAATAAATATAGGTTACATTAGTTATCATAATGAATATCTAAATATTGTTACTTGTAGTACATATAATGGTGTATCAATAACAACTTTTAAATTTTAATTTGGATAATTAAATCAACTTCAAATTATTTCTCAAAATACCTTGTACTGCTAACATAAAAAAAGATTGGACCCTTGAAGTGGGACAGGATGTAGTAATGTATATTCAAAAAAATTGTCAACTCTTCTTCATGAATTATTATGTTTTTGTTTACAATTTTTTTTTATTTCACATGTATTGCTGAATTATGTTTTTGTTTAAATTTTTTTTTAAATGTGTTAAAAAATGATGACATGTTGCTGAATTATGTTTTTGTTTAAATTTTTTTTTACATGTGTTAAAAAAAATGATGACATGTTCTTGAAATTATGTTTTTGTTTAAAAACTTTTTTACATGTGTTAAAAATAATGATGACAGAGAAAAATTGCAATGAAACCAAACACTGAAAATGTACCAAATAATTTTTAAAAACTAAAATAACATCCAAAATAAGAAAATATAATCAAGTTAGTGACCACATCCCTGGTCACAAATGGAATCTTACATTAATTAATTTAAACATTTAAGGAAATTCAGAGTAAACAAAATTGGCTTAGAATTCAGCCAGTATAACTTCATCATTCTTAGGAAATACACTTGCAAAATAAATGAGTTTAACATTATTTTACTATATGATTCCACGACAATTCAGCAAAAATAAGAAAATATGTACCTTGAAGACATTAGGGAGTGTGATGTTAAGATAAAACGCTGCCTGACTTCGCTGATGGGTTGGGGGCCCCAAACAACAACCTAGAAATATTTCAAAACAAACAATTAAGATGGAAGCATTAATGATGATTCCAAAGTGTCTTGATCTTCCACTAATTAATATAACATACCTTCAAGTATTATCTAGGAAACGTTAGCGCCAGACATATATCTTTTTCAAATTCATTCTCGGTCACTTTATGATGAATGTGGAAACACTCTATGATATTCGGAGGATCCTAATAATTTTATCCCAGTTAGTAACTCAAAACACATTTCACCCATGATAGAAATCATATGGAGCCCACATCCTAACCTTTAAAGTGCTACTGAGAGATCACCAAGACCATTTGGTGCTGCACTACTTGATAACAAAGCAGAACCTAAGAGAACATACATAAATGTAAAAAATCAATCAAAGTGTACATATATCTAACTATAATTAATCTTGACATTATACCTGCTTTCTCACCCTGTCCATAGCACTCATTTTCTTCTTGACACAGCTCTAATGGATAATATGTACCGGCTTCAGTGACAAATTCCATTTGAAGAGATTCAAGGTTGCCGTCTTGGAAAGCTTCATCTTTCACAGGATCTTTTATTGCCTTCTTGAAGTACACTCTTGGGATTCATCGGTGTTTGCCGCGAAGATAAGTTTGATGGTCGAGATTTCTCTGTGCAGAGATGAACTACGGGATTGCTGTACCAGGGAATAACATGCCACTGTAGAGGAGGATTCATTGCGAAAAAAAAATGCTGCTCTTTTAAAAGATCCAATTTTAGTTCAATAGAATTTGGATTTGAGAAGATTGAGGTTTGCGAGGAGGATATGAGATAGAGAATGAATGATCGAGGCAGAGGAGGAGAGGAAGATAAATGAATCTGGGAAAACTTAGCTGGGCAATTTATTAAAGATACAGTCGCCAACACCTGTATGAGATTGACTTGGACAGGCTAAGTTTGCAAATATGGCGTAGCGGGTTTTGCTTAATGAATTGCCCTAATTAATGACCAAACTGGCAAGCTTCATTATATTAAAACCACTATAATTTGTGTTGTAGTTTGACCTGTCCCAAGTCAAAGTTGCGATATGATGTAGCCAGTTTCAAAAAGTGGGACACTTTGGGCAAAAGCTTTGAATAGTAAGTCATTTTGGAAAATAAAATTTTCAAAGATATCATTTGAGAAAAAAATTCCTTTTATCTCTTTTCTTTTTTCTTATTTGCCAAATTTAAAAATTTAAAGATTTTAATCTAATAACTTTGAAATTAAAACTATTTTTTAAATAAATAAATAAAAACAACTTATGAAACAAAAGAAATGTTGAGTTGTAGTAATACACAGGGTTGCAACCCAGTTGAGCTTAGTGCCGAACTTCTAAGTTTCGAGCCCCAGCTTGCATAAAAGTTATCGAGCTCGATCTTTTCTCAAGCTCGAGCTCATGCCATATTGACTGTTCTAGCCCCAGATTGTAATTGAGTTTCGAGCTTTCCTTGAGCCGCCCAAGCTTTTTGAAGCTGCTTGAACTTTTGCAGAGTATTAATGAGCTGAGTCCTCAAGCTTGGGGACTTATTTTTTGCAAAAAAATATGAAATCAAAT